>JTDE01001334.1:14735-86080 GCA_014338405.1 Paragonimus skrjabini miyazakii | reverse complement strand
TTCATTTAAACTTAAATAAACCGGTCATTCGCGAAAAACAGTAGTGGCGTAAACAACACAATAATTCATGAGACTGTTTTATAGAACAGAATGGAAGAAGTAGGCGAAAAGTATTCAACACTGTAGAAGATCCAGCTATCTATCATGTTAGTTATAGAAACTAATGATATTTAGTTAAACACGTTCGATTATAGCAGAGAGAAGACAGGCTGTAGTGTGCTAGCGTTTCATTTAATCTCATCGCTTGCAGATGTGAAGCACGCGAATTATACATGTGACGGCTAAGTAGGGATAGACAAGGAATAAACAAGTACACATTTACACCGAATATCGCGTAATCAGAATCATGGTATCCCAGAAGGTTGGTTCAATCACGTTTGCACACATAACTCCTTTCTTGAGTTCGATTCAATATAGCCTGGATAAGTTTCAGCAAATTCATGTCTCGATTGCTTAACGATTTTACATATGAGTTGAGTAAGTCAAGTTAGTCACTTTTTGTCACTTATCTACTAGTAATTTCGAAGGATGGATACCTGTATTTGATATTGTTGAGAAATCAGTTTATCCAATCGTTTTGGAAGTATTTTACCACTTGCTGGAAGAGTTGTTGAACAGTTCTGCCTATTCAAATATCACAACAACGGCGAGTGAAGTGGTACCTAAGGTGACCACTTAAAACTATCTCTTAGGTAGAAGAAAAATCATTACTGTATGTTGTCAACTTTCAAATACCTGATAGACCACTTTCGTTTTTGGATACCTGGGTTATTCCTCAGACCCATTCTTTCAATCCATCAATGTATTCACCAGCACTGTTGAATTACACTGTGTTACCAACATTTTCAAAACGGTTAATTAGGGAAGGATAACTCTTTCTCACTCACAATGTGCACAGGAAACATGACCTACTGTACACGTTCGTTGGTTTATTTGACAATAAGCAACAGCATTTAATTTTGTCTGCATTTTATGACATAACAGGCACGTGATACAACATGTATTCTCCACATTATAACTGGCAGGAAGAAGTTTAATCACGACAAAGTTCATTGATGTTTTGTTTTCATACTGGATATTATCAGGAAATGTGAACACAACAAATGCTGTTTGCCGAAACTCCAGGTAATGAAGATCTGATGAAACTCTGTACACTCGAAAGTTTGTACGCTTGTTGAACTCAACATTTGCGACACTTGTTGCCACAGTCACATGAAACTTAGCCAGTAGAGATTAAGCAATTTCGCTCGTATGAATAAGCACACCTTGACTAAGTTCCACATGAATGCCTTGTAGTAATTCAACTAAGCTGGGCATGCTGAACGCTAAACTATTTCATACATTCCCTTTTACGAATTGTCCTCAATTGTCGTCGACTTTAAGTAGGTTCGGATATTAGTAATCATAGGTTAGGTTGTTCATAGCCAATCAACCATGGTTGCAGGTTGGTAGAGTGCCTACCTGCTAGCCTACAATGTTCGTTCAATATACTGATTTGTAAACAACGTGGTCATCTTGTTTACCGATTCTGGGCGAAATTTGGGGATTGAGTTAAATACCTCAACGCAGTCACTGAGGAGAACAAAAATATAAATACTTATAAGCATTCTGAAAACTGTTTGTAAACTTTGAGCCATACATTGGTTTAGGGTTCTGACATGCAGACGTGCAGGTTGGTCAGTAACTTTGCTGAAAGTGTGTGCATAGAAAGTAGAAGTCTCTCGCTTGCTGATCAATCGATCTTATCATGACCATCTATTCCAGTCAGGTTGACACCTGTGCAGCAGTGCATTTTTTTTATACACCCCATCTATAGGTCAAATGAGTTAGCAGATGCTGAGAGAACAATAGGACCAGATGTTCCCAGTGCTGTGTGGATGCCTAACTCGTGGACTGTGACCTATAGAAGTCAACTGTACACAGTGGGCCGTACAATGAAGCATACCGATTTGTAGACTTTTCCCTGAGAAAGGTCGACTGTCTTAGAAAGCACATAGGAGTTGACGGCATTTATCTACTCATCTTTCTAGCGCGCTCCGCCTACAGAACCTTGAGATAAACAATTGAGTCCTACCATCTCATCTAGCCCTAGCATACTTATGATCATCATTATTCAGTGATTGTTTAGGAGAAGCCACCTTAATTACAGTAGATTTAAAACAATAAATAAAACTGGAGAATTACTCCGAATTAAAACTCAACTGACACTCATCTCATCATTGGTACCGAGTAAGTCCGGTTAGGGAATCTGTACTTCAGCTGAGAAATCAATGTTAAATTTTTTTCTGCGTATCATGTACAGAGGAAAAAACGTGTGGTGTAATAGCTAATTGACAATAACTTATGTCAGCCCAAAATTGACCTACAAACGACGAAAAACTCCATAGTTTAGACATTTGTAACTAACTACATCAGTTATTTACGGTGTGTACTCCATATTTAAATTTCCCTCGCAGCGCTGTTCTAGGGTTTTATGGTATAATGTTCCTGTCTTAATGCAACCTTTTCAAAAGGCTCTTTCTTTACAGTGAACATTACCGTGAGAAACGATACAAACACTAAGGGAAGTATGGCTTTGAGCAGCCAGCTCTAACGTTGAATATAGGCAAAACATAATTGTCATTTTATTCCTGTTTTATGATATTGCGAATTGTTCGGAATAATACTCCATTTATATCGTTGAAAAATCTGGATAAGTAGATCTTGAGTAGATGAAAACTTTGGTCTGATCTAGAACAACCTTTATGTCTCCAAAAATCTTGTAACGATTTCCAGTTATTTGCCTTCGCTTGTTATAATCAGCAGTAGCTGGTCCTGAGATAGTGGTGATCCTGAATGTGCGCTCGTGGTGAGTAACTGAAGCAGGTCTGTCTTTCTATGGTAATGTTGAACTCATGATGTTCAGTGGTTTGAATACGAATAACAGTTGTGCGCTCACGTAAGTAAAGCATCCACAAGGGTGTAGCAAATATGCAATGACTCATCAGTATCCTAAACATAAATAACTTTTCTCGCTGAACCAGCTAACCATTCCTGCTACTGAACGGTACAAAATACTCGTAGTAATTGGGTAGTAGACTGCATGTCATTATTGCTTCTGACCAGACACATATAACACCACGCGTAGGCATATAAAAACGATTCTGTATCGCAGTGAGGATGGCTTATTACAAATGGAGTATTAGAGACCAGGTAAAAGTTTATGTTGCTGCTTACCTTGAAAGTAGCATTTCATACGTAGATAGGAAACGGCCAAACGTAGAATTGATAATTTGTCCAGTTTGACAATGACATTTTGCTCAAAAGGCAATAGACTTGCCAAATGTTCCAGTTCGGAATTCAACCTTTCACGATGTCGTTTACTGGGATTGGATTTCACACTCTGATCATGCCGAGAACCCGCACTCAGAGGCTTCATACTGAAACAATTAGATAATTTGTATGACTGCAGGGAGTTGGGTATAGAGGATCACAAGATTGTATGAAAGTCATTTGAGTCTACTGCTTTTATTTGAAAGGAGTTTGCTGAATGGTCATGAGCAGTGTAAAAGCTTTAGTCATTTGTGGGTGATGCTTAGTTTGGTTTAGCCGAATCCATTCTTGTGTGTTAGTAACTAAGTCATTCATATTGCTTCCAAGTGAATATAACTGTGCGTTGAAGGACTTTTTGGACACTTGTCGTAGCATCAAATGCAGTTTTCTTTCAAAGCAATGACTGCAACGTTAGATCTGGACACGACTTTGGATTCACTGGAATTATTTTCATGATACAATTTAGATTGGTCATTTTAAATTCAAGCCGGTTTTAACTAATTTGAGTAGTCTGCTACTGAAAGAAGCTTGAACGCGTTAACCATCTTTATAAGCTCATTATAAGAGCAGTTCGCTACATATGGGGAAGTGTCATGACTGAAGCTAAAAAAATGATAGAAGTGAACTCTTTGACAATCGATATTTTTTGCCAAATCAACTTCGTCGAATGATATCAACACATAACTAAGGATTATGCTATTACATAAGTTAGTACTTCCGAACCATAAACGGAAAGGATGTGGGAAAACATATTGTGCGTTGTACTGATGTTCATTATTAAGTAATTTCTTGGTTAAGCCACAGCGAGTTAAAAACCAAAAGAGTTATCGGTTTTGCAACGTTTCGACCCTCTCGGAGAGCCTTTATCAAGCGATTTGAATTGTATACACCACATCGTGTTCTTCATCGTTCTTTTTCGCTTTTAGTGATTTATTTTCATTTGCTTTCTTCTAATTTTTTTACTTGGTTTGTCAAGCAATGGTTTGTCAGTAAAACATCATCATTGACCAATGACATGTTGATACTAGTAAAAATTTTGCTAATTTTCTTATGACACTGTGTCTTTCGGTCCGTTAATTGAATGACCGACTGTGCTATCGGCCATATATCATTCTGATTGGATGACACACTTCAAATATGGACGAAAACGACCATTGGACTCACATTCACAGCAAGTAGTTTATACTGGTCAACTTTCAACAGAAGACCCATTAGTAGTGTATGGTGTCAAAGCAAGAAAGCCGAAATGGTACAGGCCATCTCATGCAAGCGCCAATGCGCATTTCTGTCAGTTAGATTGAAATCATACCAACAATAATCATTCACAACTGGTAGTGTAAAGGTTTCAGCTTAACATGTAATTGAGGGGTTTAAACATTAGAAAGAGCACTCCAAACAAAGGCACTCATCAGCTTGTCTATTGGACTCGCCGTGTGATATTACTAACGGAATATTCTGTTGCCTACAAACTTCCTGTTAAATCCGAAAAGTAAAATGCACGGTGCGTCTACTTGTGTCTACTTGAGTACTCATAGAATAAAAAAACGTGATTTGTTCAATGACGCCGAAACCGAAAGACAGCATCTTTGGGATCTTTGTGGAACCGGCAGTTAATTGGCTGCGCTGTTTGCCATTACATTCGTCTCTTATGCATAACAGCACAAACAATATAGTGCCGTGTTGTGTAAACTCATCCCAATTAGCCAATTAGTTCACCAACAGTAAACCCTCTTGTTAACATGCATATATATATATATATATGTATATATCAAACTGCAGCTCATATTTATCCAACAGGGTGTAGTGATAAAGCACCATTTCTAGAGTTGCTTACAGATAAATTATTTGGTATATGTTAAATAAGCTACGTGTAACCCCCTATCGTACCGGGAATATCCGTTTATTAATTGCACTCGCACCAGAAGCACTTTTTTGGGTTGTTTATGAGTAAACTAACATTGAGCTTGTTGAATATGCGGAACACAGCTTTAAACTAACAAGTTAACCTCACGGTCAGCATAAAACTGCATTAATGATGTGCCATGCAGAAGGAGAAGTAAATCTGGTCTAATTGGTTGAGTCTACCACATAATGTGAGTGATGTTCATGTTGTAAAAATCAAGAGTAGAAATCACTCATCAATAATTCTACGTAGTGTAGAGCCCAAAGTATTTCTGCCCAATAGAAGATTCACGAGTTGCACAGGAGTTTCCGTTCAAATTGTATACTTTACATGACATTCTGTCCAGTTCTCGTAAAGTTATTCCTGATTGTTCATCCGTTTGGTTTTATGAACAAACAAACTTGTATAAGTAAATAATTCATGAATAGCAAAACTTTGTTGGAAGCAGTGATGAGCTCACAGATTCTTGTTAGATAAACGATTTTAACATATATTCACCTCGCGACGAGTCAAACATAAGGAGTTATTTTTGCTCACAAGGTCAGTCGCGTTTGTGATAACAGCGATGGCACAATAAGCCACTACTGCATTGGAAGTTTGGATACACATAACGTGATGCTTCTTCGTCCTAACTTACTGTGTGGTTTTCGATTCTTGTGGCGCTTGTTTTAGAATCATACTTTCTTAATATACAGACGTTACCGGTCGACTTTTCTGTCAGTTCGAACTTTCCCAGAAGCATCATACAGTGTTTGCTGTCATTCGACACAATGCAAACACAGCATGGCTTTTGTACAACTCTCTTTTCTTCTGAAGATTACGAACTTTCAACAAAGTCAAACGGAATTTGTTCACTTTGCACAGTGTTTAACATATACCCTATTCACAATTAGCATCCGGTAGAAGGCTGAATAGGCTAGAACCAACAACAATTACATCGTCACTTTTAGCAAGCAGCGCTGGAGTTTCTTGAACTGAATTAGCAGCTAGTTCGGTGTAATATTCCGTCCTGCTATACAAACCATGCCGACTGTATCGTGCAGTAAGTTGGAATGCGACATCTGCAAATGATGACAGCGGATTGATGATGTTACTACTCAGTGCATCTGTTAGATGCTTTAGGAGTGGGTATCGATAGAATTGCTTTAAACTGTTGATAACATCCAGGCGTTCTAATACTTCAGATTTTACTAACTTAGAACTTCTGAACATTTGATGGATGTAATGCCTACCACTCATTCTGGGGTCTAGTCTTCAGAACAGTTAACAAATCAGGACTTATTTATTTAAGTAGTGTTGGATGGATACAGATGTCAAGTTTACATTTCTAAACATATGAGGAATCTTCTGCTTTCCAATACACCATAGGAGATGTCAATTCGGCCGTTTATGTATGCCCAAACGGAAACATATAACCTGGTCTCTTGAAACTACCCATAACGATGCTTTGAGAAAATTGTAGGTAGAACTGTGAGTAAATTGTCAGACTCTTCCCTCATAAGCAGTTGACAGTGGAGATTTTGGTCTCTGCTTTGCCTTTCAACCAGTCAGTTAAGTTAGAATATTTACTTTATGTAACATTTAGAAAATTTTCTGACAGTCGTTGATTATTGTTTAGAATCTATCACAAATGAATTACTAACATATAACATTAAAAATTGGGGTAGTGAAGTTAACGTGAATGAGCTGTGTGCTCAAGTTAAACGGTCGAACCTATTCAACTCGGCTTGTGAGAGCCGTACCCGATAAACTAGTCTTGTGTGTGACTCAGTCACTTGATTCTTGCTCAAATGGTGCTCCATTTAGCCGGTTATTGAGCATTCAGCGATCCATCCATCTTACATAGGGGGAGTGAAAGTAAGACCGTTGGTCTCTGAAATGGCTCTGGAATTTGTTTATAAGCAAGTATAAAGGTGAGTAACTATATATCTTGCAAATACCACCTCGTTAGAAGTTGTACAACATCAAATTTGCGGGATTATTCAAAAGTATAATACCAACTTGCCGCACTGGCCAAAACGTACGGAAGTTAGCAGGATTTTTGCGGGACTGAACTAGCACCTATTTATGTAGAGGGGATCTGTTAGCTCTGTTCTTCCGGGTCTCGCTCATGTTGAACGGAGACAATATCTAAATGAAGGTCAAGTTAACTGACTTTCGCTGTTTATACAAAGTATATCTATGAAGTACAGTCTCCCGCAACAGTTTTAACCGTGAAGTCACTACAAATATATATATATATAACTCCTGTTGACTAAATAGTGTTCGGGAATACTGCGAGACATATAAGTAGTAAATCTTGCCGATGACTTCAAAAGATTAAGTCCATAAGCGTGAATGATATCTGAGCATAACATCAACCACGGTTGACGCAGCTACATCTGTCGCATACTCACTTTAGATCTTGCTAGAACAATTGACTCGCAGCTTAGCCACACTGACATTCGGCACGCGCCTTACATGTGACAAGTTTACCCTAACCCAGCCAACCCTCTCGCTTATTAGTTCCCTTTGCATAGGGCCCCGCCCAGATTGACACGGCGTTCTATACTCAATCGCTTGTAACGGTCAATTTTTCATCCTACGAGAAAGGTAGAGAGCAACTGATAGTATCGAATAGTGGGGGCCATCTGTTCTATGATTTTTCAAATGGATTTAGGGTCCACAGTATGAGACGAGGTTTAGTGTTGAATGAGACAAACTATCGAGGAATTGCATCAAGCGACCCGTGAGTGTAGAGAGCTTAATTGTTCTTCGATTGCCTTCTGGCGCCAATGCGAACCAAAGGGGTTATTGTTTATCAGTGACTGGGAGAACTTTCATTAGGACAAGGTAAAAACCTTTTTTTAAGTTATTTTATAACTGTTGTGCATATGTTAAAAGACAACAATATATTGTTTGTTACTAAGCGAGAGCAGATAAGGTTTTTCCCACTTGAAAACGTTAGTTTACAGGGCAGAATAACTTAAAGCTACCGATGAAATTTGTATCCTCTTCATGCTAGCCGAGACATGACCGATTTTCCAAATTTCACGAGGCGCTGACCAAGTAAATGTACGAAAATTAACAACCCCGTCTGCGAAGCATTTCACGGCCAATCGAAGTAATGTACTTTTTTCTAAAAGATCGGTAGTAGCATGTAAGATATCTTGTACGATATCTTGTACCTATGCGAACCAATGTTGTGACCGATTACTGTTTATGAACAATAAGATTGACTATTTATACTAGTCCAAAGTAACTTACACTTGATAAAATATTCTTCCAACCTCATTTAAAAATGTAATGCTAACAGGTCATTTGGTAACTTCCTTGGGTTAAGACAGACCTAGTTGTTAAACAGCTGAGATTCGGCTAGACTTAAGCCAGTGAGAAATATATAGAAAGCACAGACGAGGCGAGTGCAACTACGTTAATTGACAGCGCATTTTAAATCTCTACTGTTTAATGTTCGTACAAGTTGACATTTCGAAAAACTAATCCCCATCTTGGGTGAGGAGCGTGTTTGTGATTACTTGTCTTCTGTTCTTCGTGAAAAATGGTCGGTTTCATAATAACCGTACATAACTAGTCATAATCGGTATGAGAACAGACCAAATGATCATTTGATTTCTTCCTAACGGGTGTTACTTATTACCTATCTGTAAAGTAGCGGTAGGTTGGAGAAGGAACTTGTTAAAATGTTAATTTCTCGCTCACCTATTAGTCCGATTGCACGATCAACTTTGTTCAGATATGACTGTGGTGGAATTACACAGCCGATTGTCTGGACCATATCGGGAGTTTGTAGAAGATAGCCTAGGCACCAGGGTTCATGTTTCAATAGTTGTACAATTGTTAATTGCAAAATTGTTGTCAAGCAGCTTCACTATCGGACATTACCAGGGAAAAGAGAGAAGCTAATTTACACGTTGTCGCTCTGCAACTGTGATGGAATAGTGCAGACTATTATTTGGATATCGTACGCTCCGTGCTTCATGAATACCACTTACCGCTTAGTGCCCTGCTTTTGGTTGATGCAATCTAAAAATCTCCCATGGTTTATAACTGCTTTTGCATTCAGATATAGCTTTCCAGTGAGCACTGTTCAACTAAAACAGGAAAAGATCTGGTTATTGCCCTTGGCAAAGTTCATCGGTAGTGCATATTCTTACCGCGACAAGGATATGAATCCCGTTCACTTTCTCATCTTTGCCCACTACAGTTTCATTTTTCTCACAGTTGATACGGCCAAGTGATAAAATCCACGGGTAAAGACACATTTGTTTGTGGCTACGGCATGAGTTGCCTTAAACCCTCAGACAGAAACACAGTAACTATCCTGGTAACTGCGTTCGATGACCACGCGATCGATAATTTTAACTCAAACCGAGATCACACAAATCAATGGACATCTTCAGCTGATCCTGGGATCCGTGATAAAGTGATGAATGCGATTTCCTTATGAACAGTCGAACTAGATTTCAACCGCTAGTCACAACAAGGATATGCACTATTGACGAGTTGTAACACAAAGACTACACCTTTTTAGCGCTAAATGTTGAAGTAGTCTGTGATGAAGGGGGTCGAAATGAAATATAGTTGAAACTAGATTTAATACGATTTGCAATGTAAGTTGAACCTGTCACTTATTACGGTTTGCTCATTCGATCGAGCTGCTAGTTTGTTGACGTTTGTTTCGTTGGTATTCGCAGTTGCACCTTTTCGAAACACTTTTCTTGATTTGCTTAAAAATGCAGTATATGTAGAATCTGAACGTATGGTTTTATGAATAATCTTCCCAGCTGTTTCATGCATGAAATTCAGAGTTGTATCTCTCACTTCCACATGAATGCATGACTCTCCACTCTGGATTATGTGGTCGAATGTAAATAATTTGTTTAATTTTCGTCAGTTCCTTGAAGTTTATCGGTTTATGCCTTTAACTAAAGTGGAGAATTAACTGCCCACCAGTTTACATGCCTACTATGCATAATATCACTCATTCAAATTGACAAACTAGAAGTATATTAATTCAGCAGTTTTAGATGTATGATCTATTGATGCTAGATCAGGGTGATGTCCAGGTATTCACATGATTTAGTAACGATTGAATTTCAAAATGCGTGTACGTAAGACGACTGTGAAGACCGTTCAAAATATACCGACAAACGGGTGTTATTCATACCATTTTTTAGTAATACATGGAATGAATACAAATATGCTGCTATATTATATTTTAATATGAATAGAAACTAGTCACGTTATACAGACTGTCACCCCGCCTGTATATGGATTATTTTGACAGGATTTTACCTTGTTGGAACGTGCTTGGTAACGTATGCATATACCGTCAGTTTTGGACAAGTTTTTGAAAAATCTCCTATTGTTGACTCACCCGACTTTCAAAACTGAAGGAAATGATACGTTTTTTGTTTGTACTCCTGTAATCATAAACTTAACGTGTGCAAACATAAAGTGAAACGAAAGCTTCATATTTGGGAAACACCCTATTCCCACACTGCAGTTGACTAAGATAGCTTTGAGATTTGTCCACAAGATTGTAAATATACTGCATGATAGTGTTAGACTATAATCTCCTATATACCATGCTTTTATCGCCTTAGTAACTCCACAGTTATGATGCATTTGGTGATTAACCCTTGAGATCATTTTGAGAGAATGGGTGTGTATAAAATAGCAATACCATGAACAATGTGTTTCAATAATTGTTTCTCAGACGAATATATCTATAAGGATTTGATCAGAAAGTGCCATCAGACAACAGCGAATGTCATGAAATTATTGTTAACTTGTGATAAAAGTCAAACATTAAACGCCATACAATTGGATAGAACTGTAATGAACGTTACGTCGCTAAGTCAGTATTAAATATTCCTGTGTGGTGAGCTTATTTATGACTGATCTGTGGAGAGGAAACTAGCAAACATAAATGATTTTTTAATGGGTGCACAGGTTAAAGTTGTTGAGTTGGATTGTGGTGAATCCAGCAGTCGTTAAAATGCGCTGGCAATTTGCCTTAGGTGGATCGATGGCAGATCTATAGAATAGTATAAACTACTCGTATGTATGTCTCTTCTAAATGAGCAAATTTGCCGCACTACTTGTCACCAATGCAGTGTCAGTACTCATCGGATGCATGTGTAGATTTCCCCGTGACCTGTTCTAGACATTCTGCCTAGAATATTTTGTGGGTTCCGTAAGGCACAATTAGTTACACGGGTGAGTTCAAATGTGAAGGTTCTGAGCTTTCTGCGAGGTTTGACAGGTCACTTGGCACAGTGCTGGTTGCGTCTGTGTATGTTTTCTTTATCGAAGATTCAAATCTAGTCGAGGCCCAAATTTTTCGCAAATCTTTTTTAAATTATACCATACTACCTATCAATAATTTGAGTGTGTTACTTATACGATGGGTGGTGTCGACGATATGGGCGACAGTGGTGCTACTAATTATTTTACATCAATCGGTTCTGACCAATTTTGAATAGCAGTCCTTGATTCTTTGCGAAAAGCGGCTATCCCCGAAGCTAACATCTGGTTTGCGAGAGCAAAATGAAACGATGAATACCTGAGTATTGGCTAATCAAGAAAAATTGGTTTGTCTTTGGGGTTCCGTCTGAACATCGGTATTACAGTGAACTAGGCTGCCACCGGAAAGATACATTTGGGCGATCGGTGAACGCAGCAGTCAGGTTGGTTTACTACAGTATCCTCACCAAGCCCAAGGTTTATAAGAACCACTTCCAACTAGTGGTGTGCCTTACTGTACGTGAAATTGTGGGTATCACATTCGAAATGATTAATTGTCCCTGATAGCTAATTTCTGGCGATAGGTTTTGAATCTTCTGTTCTTACTTTATCTAATCACATATTTTGTTCAAGATGCCAGAAAATTAGCAGGATTTCATTATGCTGGATGGGTGCGAAACTGTTGAGGTTAGTTTTCTTACCTGTTCACGGTGTTTTACAGCATACCGATCTACCTACTGTGCTGTCACGACCTCTGGTTAATTTGATATCTGAAAAGTGGAATGTATTACTCGACTCCTTCTCCTAGACGGATTGGAGTGAAGAGTCTTGAAAAACTGAAGTATAGATGACAGATCATTGTATGCTAGTACAACAACAAGTACGTCGTCAACATACCAGTGGTTCAAAAGAGAACGTTGAATGATTAGCTGAAGTTCTAACTCCATTATATTCATTAATACGTTCGCCAGCAATGGACTACATCATCCGATTGTTGGTAAGCTGGCCGTTAAACATAAACTGGACATTAAAAGTATACCGTAGAAGTAGTTTCCTTAAGTCTGGTTTCTGTACCACAAATGTGTCTTCTGGTTTTTCTATCTGGCCAAACGAACTGTTGTCTGCATCAACGGGGCAGTTGTGAATAGCGAAGTTATGTCGAGGGTTATCATGTATCGCTGGTTAACAAAAACATCGTTCAGGAACTCTACACCCTAAAAGAATAAGATAGATTGTGTTTAGATAATTTCCATCCTATTGACTTCATCTTGTCCTCTAACTCCTTGATATTGTTGTGGTATGACGTATTACGCGTATCCAGCACGTTCTATATGGGATATTGTTTCTGTAAGCCCTCGGGTAAACTTAAAAATGTTGGATATTGGATCCATATGGTTTCAACTGGTCAGGCTGATTTTGTATGAAACAGTCATTTTACACAATTCACAATGCGATTTTCAATTAGCCCACTGTTATCTCTCTAATTGTATGGCCTTCTACATTTGTTAGCATCTTGTCCCTACAATCACGTTTGTCAAATGTCCCACTCCCGTCATCCATTTTTAGTCCAGCATGTAGTATGATCAGATATACCCAAAATATTCCGGGGGGGTACCGTACTAGTTTAATTTTTTCGATCATTTGTAAGGTGTAAAATATTAGCAACATGTGTTACAATTAATGACCAAGTCGCATTTAAAAAACTTATGGATTGCACCGGATTAAAAACTCAAACTGGATGTTTAGTCGTAAAAATTCACGAAGTGGACATCAATTTCTAGCTTGTGCAACAAACTCTGCGTCCTAACTTTAGATCCATAAACTGAAACTAATCAATTATTTCGCAGTATCCCTTAGAAGCTATTTCGTTTATAGAAGCTACTCTGTTAAGGACCTTTCCATTCAAGGAATGCGTAAAACCTTCTGATCCGCCATTCAAAAAGAGGACTTCATTTTTACTTACTGAAAATTTGTGTTCACATCAAATCCGTTAAAAATGTTGTATAGTGTAATAATATTACCCTCATCACAGAGCACAAATACAAAATCCATTGAGCGGTATCATGAAAATTGAGCTGTCGATAAGATACTTAATTCGATTGACGAGGTAGACCGGTAATAAGCGACAGCACGATTAAACAACTGTATATGTTACATTATACGTTTGAGTAAAAATGTGTTGAGTATCTTTCAAAAATAGGATTCAAATATCAGTTAATTCATTAAAAATTCAACCTTATTACAAGTTGAGTGCAGTCTACAATGCTTCGTAGGTTTCGATTTCAGAAGTTAGTTTAGATAGCCCAATTAATAAAGGTTTACACTACTTGAGTTCTGTTGTTGTCAGAGCTCATTCGTAAGACTGAGCACTACTCCACTGACTTCATACCACCTGATAAAAAAAACATTTCATATTCCAGTTATATTCTGTGATGTGTTGTCCTCAGCTTTGTTAATCACCATGAGAATAGAGGCTGTTTACAATTGATCTATCAAAACTGAAGATATCAGTTCCTTATTCATTCATTACGAACTAGTTTAGCATGCGTTTTCAAACCAAAACTGATTACGTGCGCTTGATCTTCAATTTCGTAAAACATCTTAGAAAAATATTTAAAACATCCTATACAAGGCTCTCTACCAAAAAGGCTGATTGTAGACGATACTTTTCATGTTGTTACCGTCATGTGAACAGCATCAATCACTCTTTTTTCTTGATTGAGCATAATACAATGCAGTTGAGCTTAGTTTGGAAGCAAAAATAGTTTTATATAATCACACCTCTGCTAACCAT
Organism: Paragonimus skrjabini miyazakii; assembly: GCA_014338405.1. NCBI lineage: Eukaryota > Metazoa > Platyhelminthes > Trematoda > Plagiorchiida > Troglotrematidae > Paragonimus > Paragonimus skrjabini miyazakii. The sequence goes on along the minus strand of JTDE01001334.1, from coordinate 71,822 downwards.
GTCACTGCGGACAGTAAAACGTGGTGACTCATACTGTATTGAATAATCACGCGGAACAATAGATTTGTTAACGGTTTCTAAGTATCATCGGATTTTGCCGTAAGCTGTTTCTGCAGATGTTGAATCGAATGATCGTGACGATTAACTGTTACGGTTGTATATATCTTGATTCGAACCATCAGTTTCAACAGTCAGATGCACTTGTGGGACTGTCATGTGAAAATCTAACAAACTGTTCGTCTTCCTCCACTGGTTGGTCAACCGACCATGTTTTAAGTTGAAATGTCACTTCTGTCCAAAGAGGTCTGACGAACTTAATTCAAACCTAGCCAGGAATCGGGGGCATGACCGACGTAGCATAACTATTGAAAAGTGTATAGAGAATTTGTAGCCTCAGTAACAGAATAAAACACATCAACTTCTCACTTATAAAAAATGACAGCCAGAGACGTAAAGTATTCCAATCTCTATTGGAATAAACAAGCAAACTTACGGAGCCATGGAGATGAGCGCCACAATTCATTTTTATCAATGACACACAAGGTTAAGACAATAGTAGGGTATGGATAAAATTTACTGCTTACCTTTTTGGGTTCTTACGTCTACGCTTTGTCGCGTACATGGTTTTAATGACCCAGTCGTCAACCATGGCTTTCAGTCTGTGAAGTTTCTGCTAATAGTCCACAGCAGAAATATTTTCGTTTGTTTTGTTTGTAGTTATGAAACCATATGCTACTATGCGCCGCACAAGTTAGTAATGATCAATGTTATGTATTGCCCCTATATTCTGTCTAAAAGTGTTTTGTGAATACACATTTTAGTATGAACGAGAGGGAAGTGTTTAGGTCAAGCTGAGCATTAATCGAACAGCGACAAATTCTTAATTCTGGTTGGTCGACGGGTCGACGCACTCGTGGTGGGCAAAGCGCATTAGGCCTGTTCACTGTGATTCTATTGGCTGATTCACATGGGGGAAGAAATCTGGAGACAGACCACGTAGAAAAACACTCGTTCACCATTCGAGTTCCAGCAAAAATGAAGGGTGGAGATTAAAATGTTGTGTGCGCGCAAACGAAGGAAGGAATGAAAGACCAGTAGAGGTCGGTAATGCGCGACTGAGATTTACTTTTTCTAGTGTAGAACAGCATCGATATCGAATCGATGGTAGATTAAAATAGACTACGTGGTTAAGTCGCTTGCATCAGCCGACAGTGGTATAACAATTTCCAGTGAGTGATGGAGAGACTGGTTAACTAAAGTTAAAACCACTCACATCTGGTTGCAGCTTTTGTATTCTGGCTAGTATTTCGGCCGGCCCTTTTAAAAAAAGAACCATTAGACATAAGTTTCTTGCTCGTTAAAGCGCGTCGGCAACGTACATTGTTAACCCGCTCAGGTTTTGATATTCTGCTTAACGTAGTTTTAACGTTACTGAAGCGATTGTCTCACGAGAACGTAACCAGGATTTATGACGACGATATGCATTAGTGACTAACTCTAACAGGAAAAAATCCAGATAAGTTTATCCTTCGCGAAAGAAGTTGACAGTAAGTTCTATACTGGTACGAAAACTGAAGTGAGATATGTGTGACATTCAACACATGCTACACATGTTTCTCGCGGAAAATATTAATTCAAAGGAGTCAATTCTTTACCGATCGACACAACTACATTTGCTGTTGTGAGTATTGGATGTTTTCCTTGTGTTAACAGTTTAGATGTTCACGAAATCAATGATATTTCCTTGGTTATGTCATCTTTCGTGTGAGTTCTTTCAGTTTATCTTTAAGATTAATATTGAGTAAAATCATGCTGCTGATATCTTTTTCGTATTCCGCCTTCATAGCTATCGTTCAGCTTCATGCATTTGAATGGTCCAAATAAACTGGTATGAAGCTCGGCGTATATCGCCTAAAATATTCATCTTCTCAGCCAATGTGTACAAACGCACCCTCAACTTCAGGTTGAAAAACAAATAGCTGCCGATATTCATATGGTTGATTAGTTACGTTTCGCTTCCAGCAATGGCTCAAAATGACGTCCTGTGGACAGTGCTTCTTTTCCAGTGTGTGGGAGTCCTTCTACCTGTGTAATGCTCTTTCTATCGTTCGTGTTCGGGTAGATCGTCCAGATCGTTTCTTTCAAAAAAAGCACCAAACTGGAGTTTCTTTCCTGTTAGAACTCGTCCGTAGTGCATGTACTCGCCACGACTGGACTAGAACTCTGGCTGCATTCTCATGATCATTGCTTACAAGTAAAAGTGATCGACTATCAGGATACGGTAATCCGGTCGTGTCTACTAGAAGATCAATGGCACAGTGGTAAGCACAAACGGTTTTGTGGTTGCTGCTACTGAACACTTAGGCGTACCCGGTGAACTTCGACTACATTTCCTTCTACAGGAATGGCAAATGCTTCAAGGTCATAGATTCTTACTCATTCTTCAGGTAATTGTACGATTTATCTCTTACTCAGTATAGTCCGCAAATCAATGTTAGAAGCATTAACAAACTTTGGTACCAATCTATGGACTTCATTTAATCTGAGATGAATAGCAAAACTAATTCACAAATGAGTTATAATCTACAATCCTAAGGTTAATCAATTTGTGTGGGAACTATTAAGTCTCACTGTTAATGAAAACTATAAGTTGCCTACCTATCATGGCTAGCGCACACAATAGCCGATGGGAAAATTTAGGCTATTTTTGTTATCAACAGACCGAAAATGTACCCGTTGGTGATAAAATCGGCTCTTTTCATAATAATATGTTTTTATAGTTTTTCCTAACATGAACATGTCCATTGGATGAATTTATTTTTGTCGGTCATTATATATACTTTCCATAATCCAATACAAACACACAAGCAGTAATTCGGTGCTACTGTATCGACTCTAAGATAACAGACGCACTCAACTCAATTAACTACTATCAGTGTTTTTTTAATTGAAGAAGTATTTCGTTGGCATTCAGGATCAAATCTGTCAGTGTTCGTGTCCGTGTCTGTTTTTCTAGCTCTTCCGTTTTCCTCTGCATAACACTGTGTTTGAGTAATCGTTGTTCATTTTATAGCCAAGTTGGATTTTCAACAATCAGTATACTCTTTCATCTTGTTTCTTGAAGTCTTTTGCTAGCCAAACGTTCACTACTCATATCCTACGGTGCTTAGCTTAATTCAATTATGTACATTTGCAGTCTCAAGGTTGCAATCAACTAGCAAATAGATGAACCCACAGATTTAATTGCCAAACTCTAAACTAACTATCTCACATGTTGTCTGATCAATATTCTAAGCAGCCTGGGTGTAATTGCGATTAGAGCAAATTATGTGTATGATCTTTTGGAAGTTTAGCTTTCGATTTGCATCACTTCTACGTAATTTTGAATGCCGAGGCTTAGGGAAATGATTACAAAGCTTACCAACGAACTCATCAACCCACCGACTAATCAACCAGCCAATCAATGCTTTAGGCTAACAGCAATTTGAAGGGCTAGATGCTGGTTTATTTCCAATTATTCATACTATGCAACATTAGAAACCAAAGACTAATCAACTGAAAGGCTTCTAGTCTCAAATCACAATACTCATACGAAGAATCTACGTCACTAACAGGCGACAATCTTTAGCTCCAGACACGAAGTAGGAGACTGCGTAGTATTGCATCCCCCAGTGTGTTATGTTATGGTGCAATCCATGAAGAATTTGACTGAGATCAGCTCCACATGGTCAATACTAAGACCTACAAGTATGTATTGAATGTTGCCAGTTTGATTGTCTGATGCGAGTTTTTATTGACCTGTGTTCTAATACTCGACGGAAGCGACGCATTTATCATTTCACGATCTGCACGTGAAATAACGCTTGGGCCCAATTTCAAACTAACCTGTTTAGGATCTATTTTAACTCATTACGTGTAATTGTGGAAATCTGAAAGCTTGTTACTACTGTCGTAATTAGTCAACAAACATCCAGACCGATTGATGATGGATTGTATTCAAAAAAGTTATAATTAGCAATCTGGAACATATGGTTATGAAACTGTTAATCAACCCAAGTAAGGCATTATTCAATTGGGGGGGAGATATGAACCATTTGAACGGTCACTTCTTCATGCACTGAAACATTCTGTTAAACTTTAAAACAGTTCGAATCATTATGTCCCCATCTACTCACAAGTTTTCTCCAGATCGAACACACTCATTCTGAAGTATCGCTAAACACAATGTGAGCAAAATTGACTGATATTTGATAAGTTGTGGGGTAGAATCACAATATAAACTGTCTGAGCTTATCTTGAACAACATCGGAAATAGTTTAGTATCATAAGACTATATATGATTACCACAAGTCATTCGTTTAAAATGCTTACAATGAGATTATTGATCGCCAGATTTCTCTGAGCTCATAATCTTCCAATAAACATCATCATCTGATTATGTGGAAGAGTGCAAATGAAGCGATGGTCCAGTAGAACAACTTGGAAAATGCAATTTAAACTGTGCACCCAAATGCACACCATGCAGGGTGCATGGTGCATCATTTCAAATACAGACCAGGAGTTATAGTCCAGTCATTTGGGTATCCCTGATTATCAGAAATAACGTGATGTAATATACAGTTTTAGGACTATTGTGGAGGGTTGGACTTAAACAATACGGTTGTTTGTCATGAAGATTCATTTCATCATGACTAATTTCCGCTGAGTATCATCGATGAGTCTACCTCTGACCCACATATGTTAGGTGGACTAGCTTTCTGTTCAATTAGTAATACCCAAAAAGGATGAAATCTGGGCAGAGAATTATATTTTGGGTTTACATTCAGGTCGTATGATTAACTTTGGTTCATAAAAAATGCGGTCCTCAGCAGGTGACCACTGAATGGTCCGAATCATTGTTAGGTTGTGTTTTGTCAGTCACTAAATGTCTAAGATTACGTTTTCTTCCGGGCACATAAACTTTATTATCAAGAAAACAGAGTAAGTTGTGTGGATTGTTAACTTCTACTACAATAGATCCTGAACAGATCATTATGTGCTTCCTAATTTTCAAGACTATCTTTGTTATAATTGATTGTTTCAATAAGTAATTGCCAATGTTTGCGATGTTGCGAAAATCATTTTTGTTATTCACTTAGTTGGGGTGTTTGAAATCTCCACAGTCGCTACCAATCAAAGCCAAGGCCATAGAGTTTTAAAGTATTCAGCATTTTAGATTAGCATGGTCTTTCTAATCGGTAAGTGAGAATGCACCGGAGAGTGTGTTTTCTCTAATCGACTAATTTTACACATCATCACATTTTAACAAAGTTTTACAAACTGTTCTGGTTACACCTGCGGATCATCACAATTATTCAATGTTTCTCTTAAAACTGTTCAAAAATCATCAGCTATGTCTTAAAATGAGTAGCAAATGTTAGCTTATGAACAAACCACTAGGAAAATCGCATTTTATAACAACTGCTTGCTTTTTTAATGATCTTGTTAGCCGACTACTTTGAGTTAGAAACAACTGGAAGGTAGCAATACTTTGTTCGTAAATCCTTTACCGAGCAGTCCATTTCGTGCAGTCATGCTGGCACAATACTTATGCTATCCTTCTGGCCGTTAGAACTATTCATTAGATAGCTGTACATAAAATAAACGTAACTTGCAAACGTAAACAAAATGGGTATTTCCTACATTTCTCGATTGTTTCTGTTTTGTTGCAAATATTAGATTGGAAAATCCTGAATTTAATGTTATTCACTCCAAAAGATTGACGACTACCAAAATTACTTGTCTTCAACAGATGTGAGGCAGTTTATAGCTAAACTGTTTGTAAAAGGTATTACGTTCTGTGTAGGAACTTACGCAAAGATGACATAGTAGTTATAACTTACTGGAAAGTCTAAGTTAGCAGTCATACGATATTGCAGTCGACAAACATAAAAGTATAACTTTGGTTAATTGTAATAGTTGTCTTTCTTGTGGGTATAAACAAAGCTCATTGCGTTAAACCTTACTGATTTTTCCTTAATTGTTTTCTGATTATTTTTGGCTGTAATGTAGCCATATTCAGCAGGTTCAAGCAACAGCTTCTTCCTAAAGTATTCTATCTTCAACTTAAGATGTCAGGAAATTGATGAAACATTTTTTCACGGTTAGTAAACTCTATATAACTGTCCATATACGACCTGTAAGAAGATACGCGCTTTACTTTGCACACCTGCTTTTGCAAAGGCCGTGGATTGTATGCACATAGTATTACGCCAGGAGATGACATTTCTATTGTGTTATTTGGATCAGAGCACAGAGACATTAATCCTATTGAAACCAGATTGCTGTTTGCTTGTTCGTGCGTCAGTGAACTGACAACAGGTCATCAAACCTCCTGGGCTAGTTCAATTTATCCGTCCTCGTTGCATGGCAGCCTGCACTGCGGGACATCTAGACACGTGTGCGGTTGATATGACCCTGACCGAGGGGGGAAACGTCACGCAGTCCACGTGAGCTGGAACTTTGAAACGGTTGCACGACGTGCTATACGTACATCACAAGAACCCTGGTAACAGCTGGAACCTGAGTCACTTCGTGCTCAAGTGTATCTTTGCTCTTTCACGCCTCAGCAATTCGGACGTGAACATCCAATTGTGGCCTGGTGACCAAAGCATACTAAGAAATTCTTTCCCACCGATATATCAAATAACACACGTACAATCACTGCTGCCGTTAGTTCAGTAGATTGTGTGCCGGCATTGTTGAAACGACGGCCAACTGCAAGTTCTGACAGGTTTGTCTTGGTTATATCCAGGTTCCCCTAACTGCAGTTGACCACTGAGTACAACTGGTACATGAATGCGTATTATTCTGCAGGGAAAAAGTATCCGGGATTTGGTCTGCACAGTCTTAGGATATGATCACTGTAATTTCAAGTGGTTTCAAAATTAGCGAAGGGTCCTTCACATGTTACATGAATGAATACAACTCAATAGATAATAAGTTTCATCAAGATAACTGTGTTGAATAAATACTAACAGCAATAACGAAGAACGCAAATAGCTTCTGAATACAAAAGTCTAGAAAGTCTTCTGCAAACTGCATCTGTTAAACACATTTCGCCACATCAAATTATTTTCACACTGTGGTCTACAGCTTTTTATACATGACAAAGTTGCGTTGTGAATAAATGCCAGAAAATCCCTAACGCCATACAAACCACTCACGGAACCAACTTGTTACCGAGAAAAAGTCAGTCCTTTAACAACAGGATAGGTCTAACTCGTTAAAGACTGCTATCCAAAGGAGCCAAGGAAGACTCCTATGTTTTATGACATCTGATGTTCCAATTTTCTATTGCAGGCACAACTGAGATCACCGTGCCGACGGATGCACAGTCCTTTATTGCGTATCCCACTGTTCTTGTTCGGTCAAAACGATGATCTGACAATGTTGACTTTACTGATCCAAAGGAAGCTTACTTCCTTAAAATAAAATTTGCTGAACAAGATTGGGGTAGTGAAGTTTCATATTTCAATTCTCTAAATTTCTGAATGGCCAGCTGTAAAATGTTTGGAAGGGTATTGCCAACGGGCAAGTTTGAGCCTCTTCAGTTAGTCGGGTGGGACGTTTGTCACTTTGTTTACAGTACAACACTTCAACTTCTTGATGATACTTCTCCAAGTTTATAGTTCCACCTAGATGCGGTTGGCTACCAAACTTTGGCCCTAACTTGTTTGATTTAAACAAGGGTTTGGGAATTTGCTCAGGCTGTTTTACCGAGAGTCATCAAATGTTGTAGAGGATTTGTTCTTCATTGTATATCACAGTTTGACTGGAAAAATGAAACATTTTCGTTTTTTAAACCTTCTTCTAGCCCAGTATACAACAGCCCAAATTCGTGTGTATTTGTGTGTTTCAAGGTAGATGAGACCCATCTATCAACTAGTTCCGCACGTTCTGCCATGCTTGATACAGCAACAAATTGTTTCAGGTCTAAAGTTTATTACTTACATCAACTCGCTTAAGGTGTGCGCACGATTGCTTCAAGAATGTTTTTTTAATTTGATGTTTTAACTAATAAAAGGGTATCCTTGAGTTTCCGAATGTCGAATACCACCAGCTGTTTCCTAAACGTTTGTTTCTAGTGTCACACGAAAGACTATCACCAGCGCCTCTCAGTTTGACAGAGGCGATCACCTTTTATTACATTGTAGCCACTTAAAACGTTATGTATTTACAGACTGAGTCTTTACGTGATATTTTGGTTGTGCTTAATGTGAATTCAATGACTCGTTGATCAATACAGTTGGTTCCCAAAAGCTTGGACCAAAGTTCAAATCCTTATCGATTCCATCACCAGCTATAACAAGAGCAGTTTTTTTTGATGGGGGCTGGATGGAAGGCACATCTGAATTAAAAAGATTTAATAAAACGTGAGCGATGTTCAACTTACGTATAATCTATCACTGACGTTGCGATTTATGCGGCCGCGTATGCGCTGGCCGCCTTGGATTAGTGGGTCACTAGTGTACTCATAGTGCACCGTCGGCGAAGAGACAACGAGTACGTTAGGACCAGATATGTCATATCAGTATATCCATTCTACTTTTGTTAATTATTGTATCGACCAAGACCATGATCTTTGGGCAACTAATCCGTTCTTCTTTTCAGAAACTTGGGTGCCTGCGGTCTTCTACCCATTCTTTTCTTCAGCTTTGCTGGTGTACTGAATGATGAATCTTTTGCCTGATCTTTTCGTAGTTCAACTTTGAATTTAGCTTTTCAAATTTATCATTTCTGGAATGCACTAGCATGCACTCATATACTGAAATGCTTCTTGTATTACAGTTTACATATCTTTCTTCTTAGTACAGATCTTGTCATTGCAGTCTCTCCTACTGTTTATTTGCCGACAGATAAGGGTTTCCTTTTCGTGTTAGCCATTCAGCTGGCTAACCAGCATTGGCTGGCTGGACACAAAGGCCCCACTCACACACCTACTGGTCTTATTCCTTTCGGTTTACATCAGACACGTGGTGTGTGAGTGGAACCACAAGTGGTGCAGCGCAAGCCACTTGGGGTGACGGTTCGAAGCGCAGGCGTCCTCTGGCCTCGGTCACTGTGACAGGCTTATCCGTTCCGGATGCCGCTAACCATGTATGTTTACTTATTGGGAATATATGTAAGTCGGGCAATATCGTGATTATTGTGTAAAAGGCGAACACTGATTGATGGGTATTAATTGTGACATTTCAAATCTACACTAAGATCTGTTATTAAACAACAGATCCTTTTGTGGACTTGAAACGTCACAATAATCACGTATCACTCGGTGTTCGTCTTTTACAGTTATTCATACGTGTATGTGAATAAAGAAATATAGGTGAACATAGGTTTTCGATAATTCTTCTTCAGGCCGGTGCAATTATGCAAGTAATTAATGGAGTTAGATCGATATATCAGATACAAGGTGAAAACTTATCAGGCCTTCAAAGTGGTATATCGCGTGCCAGGCAGCCCATCAAACGCGGTTGGAATTGGAACAATTTGTACTGCCGAGGCTATTACAATCAGGCTGTTTGACCCAGTATTATGTCATCGAAAACGGTTTGTTCAGGCGCTGCACCTACCCTGACCACAAGTACATCGGATCGATGGTCAACCTGCGCGGTCAGACCGATGGACAAGCGTGACATAATCGGCCAATCAAGCCATCGCTAACTGACTGACCACTGACCTAATTTATCTGTCATGAATCTGATCGATATCTTGATCTAACTCTATAAACTCATAATTGCACTGGCCTGAAGATGAATGATCGAAAACAAATGTTCGCCTATATGTCTTCATTCTCGTTATCATGAGCACATTTGAAACGATGAGATTTATGTAGAAATACATCACTATCAGGAAAGGTCGACAGTAGTTTAAAAACAAACTAGCAGTGCTTGAGTGAGGACACTCGCGTCTTCGTATTGGACAAACTGCAAATCGTAAGTCTATGATTTCTATGAAACGCACAGTAATGCCATGACTTAAAGGCATGGCTGAACTGACGAGATATTGGAATGCTTCACAGCACCACGTGATGCTGGGTAGTTATGGTTTCCTGCGGTTTGCTGCTTTAGACCAAGAAACCGAAGGTTTCCTGCAACAATGTTTTATTTCACACTCTTCTTCGCACTAAATTTAGCAGCAAGAGTTAGTCACTATGGTTGGTCCTCTGTTATTTTGCTAAGCCGATCGAAAACTGTGATGACTTTTGCCAACGCTTTCAGATGAATCTCACAAACTGTAAATTGATTTTTCCTGCATAACAGGTCAATACTTACAGATAAGTAAAGATGCCCCTTCTGAAAATCCGCTCTAGCCATTTTCCAGTTTTTCAACTGTTTTTACTCGGTTTTGTTGGACCAGATTAAACAAAACGGAAAGCGTTCGGTCGCGCTAGTTGAATGCTCACAAGTCACGCAATGCAACCTAGCCCAATCTATATGTCCTGACGTCAACACACCAACAAACAGCGACCCCTTACGTTTCAACTCAGTCCCGAATGCATGGACAACATAGTCCAGTGTTCTGGTCAGGTTTCCACGGCAGTTTCATACAATGTGGCGCGAATTCGGTCTTCCCTCTATATCTTACGCCCACCCTAGTCACCTTCGCCTAGAGGCTCGAATGCTTGTGATTCACCAGCTGCTGCACCCACTAGTGAATTTTGACCATCTTCGCTAGGTCTCACTTCCTGGTCTACGAAAAGCGCAGTTCATCCTCCCATCTGCAAATTATTCAGCTGGGCATCTGAGGTGGGGTGGAGGCAAACGGTGTGCAGTCGGATGAATGGATGGGTTGTTGACTGGTTGAACAAGAGAATGAGTGAGTAGATGAATGGGGCTAGCGTTCGGCAAGATTGAAGCATGCGATAGATAGACTGCAAAGTCTGCAAATCAGACTCAATTAAAACTCTACGCCCTACACGGTGCATGGACTCAATAACTCCTCCCAGTTTAAACGTAGGAATGTGCGTGTGCATGTATACGCACGCACAAGCACGTACAAACGTTCGTGCATTTCATGCCTGAGGTACGCGCTCACGCAGGGCTATCGATCGCTCGAACCAGCAACCAGCTTGAGTGATTTATCTAAACAATAACAGCTTTCGCTTGTAGATACTGTTGCTAGTTTTTGTAATGGATAAGAGTCTCTTTGGTCGAACGTTTCTGATGATGTAGCAGTGAAATTACCATCAAAAACGAGAGCGGTTTGTTTGGGTTATTCAATGACTTACACAAGGTAATCGATTTATCATCTGGCCGGGATACCACAGCAGAAACTGGTGACATTTTGGCTTTACTTCTTGTTTCTTCGTGGCTTCATTCCCTTTTATTCATTTTTAATAACGGTTTTTATAGTTTGGAATTTATGCACCAGTTGAGAACTGTCACTAAGGTGATGAGAGTTGTTAACTGTTGATATTTCTTAACGATATATTCACAAACTCGTGGCCCCGTCTCTCAAATGACGGTCGCGACAAAATAATGAGTATATGTAATGATAACAATAATAATGGGTTATTTATAATTGTAACGTACTTTATTGCAGCAAACTAGTTTTTGTCCATAAATACTGCAGAGCATTCTGGCAGTCTGCTGATCAAGAAGAGTTCTACCAATTTTTGTGAAATTTTCCCTTCATTTAGTTTAACTCCTCTTCGAGACAACCTGTTTTAATATATTGGTGTATTTGGCGGATTAGGATACCTGAACGGATTGTCAATTGGGTTCACGTCGGTGATCTTACTTGGTCTGTTTAATGTTACGCTCCACAAAGTAGCGACATTTTGCCATGTGAAACGTGTGATATCATTTTCTCCCTTTCACGTGACGCATTGTGCCAGTAAGATAAGTATTCTTCAACCTTTCTCATAAACGTAGTCGGAAGTGTGCACTTGGCCGGAACATCTTGTAAGTGACGGAGTTGTTGTGGACCGAAGGAGTTTACGAACTTCCAGATTAAATGAAACGAGTTAAAGTGAGCGTCAGTCATCCGATAGTAGGCTGCGAATCCAGACCATCCCGTTCAGTCATCACACTTTGAACAAGATAACAGACTCTAGTCTCACTCTTTTTAGAGCCCATCTGTAGTGTTACGGCTGGGAGTTAAACGCCGACTACCAGTTATCTCACATTAGGCACTAGTGAAGTATCCCACCTAAGTGTTTAACCTTGTTTAGTTGTGAATCGTTTTGAAGTTCCACTTTCATCTCATCACAAGTCACACTAAGTATCACCCCAGATGCAGAACACATAAAATCCTGGTATTATTCACGCACAATAGTTTCTTTCTATCAGTGATTATGTGTGCACAGGTCTCTTGAAGGAACTAAGGGAACTGCGTTCACTATACGTACTGTTTTTGTTGCTATAGTAAGCACAGTAGAACTGATCTGTTCCCGTATAGAGTGAGAGACCTTGTAAATGCTGTGCTATTACTCTGCTGGCTACTGCTGGTATATTAAGTAGCGTTAGAATTGACACGAGTGTGATGAAGCATGTTAACTGAGAATGTGTGTATGCTTGAAATGCTTTGTTTTTGTGTACAGTTATAAAGAAAACTTCAAGGAGACATATTTCCCACTCCTTTTTTATTTGAAGGTAACGCAGACAGAGTTACTTCACTTTTGAGAAGTAATATGGTCTACGAGATCACGGGATGAAATAATATAACGTGAGGCGTGGACATCTGAGTGGATAAAATTCATTCTACTTCTCAGGGCGATAGTGCATTTAAAAATGCAGCAATCAATTACCGTTAACGTCTTTTATAGAACCGATCAGCCGTACTGGGGGCCAAGACAGGTTGCTGCGACGATACCATGTTCCGGATGATTATAATTCAAGAAACTTGGCGTCCGAACGACAGCACGGATGAAAACTAGATTAGTCCAGGAAACACTGCAGTCCAACTGATAACCGCCCAACAGGATTTTTCAGTCAAACACAGCTAATGAGACGGAGTACTGAATCGGGTTTAGTGTAAATCTTTAAACTTTCTACCCTACTTATTAGGAAGCAGATCATCTTGGACTTGGATTAGATCATAAGTATACAATACAAACATTCACTAAAGTACAAGAAAGAAGACTAGGTGAAACTTCTGGATTGTTCAGCAAGATCCATGTCTAAACCATCATTTCAGTATCTTTAACCATGAGCAACTGCGCCCACCAGTTGGCTACACGAAGCTTGAAGTAAGCGGCGCAGTATACGTTCAGTGTTAACTGGTGTCACATTAATAAACAGTTATGGAATCATAGCCCTTTCGTAAACAAACCGATTTCTGACGAACTTGGCTGTTCTAAGACATGAATAGTTGAGAAGATGATAGTGTTCTTGAACCTAGACTTTATGTATACCTTACAACAAGTTGATTAGATTACTGAATCTAGCATATCACTCACCCTATCCATAAGTAGCAGACAGCTAGCTTCCTAACACCAAGGGAAATGACAGACAATCTAATTTCCTTTCCTCAAGCTTATGTGCAAAAATTAGTTGGAAACATGAACCCTTCGGGATAGACAAAGTGATTAATGGTTTCGAGTCAACTACCATACTGATTATAAAGAATGATAGACTCGATCTTGTGACAGCACTAAGGATACGGATGGTTTAGCGTGCCTAAAACAAACCGATTTAATAACATGGGTATTACAATGCGGTATTCATGCTGCCTACAAAAAAGGTAAAACGAGCTCATCCGTATCGGTTTTTTAGCCAAAATCATGGGTGAAAATTGAATATGTTGTTGTTTGGTACCTATGACAACTATAAATTACTCATGTCACTAAAGAAAACAGTGGATTGCAAATTTGACATTTACATAGTCAGAAAAACCATCTTTTTTGCTGGGCTGAACTGGGTATGCCTTTACAAAACAGTAGATAAAACCTACTTCAACAGCCGATTTCCCAGAAAAATGTCAATAACAAAAAAGTGCTTTCGGCACAGAAAAGTCTTAGGTTAGCATGTTTTGTTTTGTGTTCTAATCTTTTCATACGCCTTATATGTTTGCCCTACTTCAAGGCATTCATTAAGTCTTCAACGATTGTTCGATGAAAATAAAAATTCGCCCACCAGTCCACACTCAACCTTAGAAATCATACACAATAGAGTGATTTTTACTGACGCCTACAACAGACGACAGAAATTAGAAAAAACTTTCCCCGGTTAATCCCCTGGCATCGCTCAGCCGTTGATAAGCCACACAGGTGGAGGACAAATGCTGTCCTATCAGATTAATTCTGATCCTTCATCGATGGTCACGTGAGCGTGAAATCACTCCCCTGAACCCCCCAAACACACCAACATACACAAAGCAAAGCGTGCTGTCAACACTAGCAGGTCGGACACCACACACGTGATGAGGGGACTCATCCTCAAAAGCAGATCGTATCGTCTATTGCTTGCATTGTGATGAATGCAAAAGACGACAGAATCTGTCAAATTGCAGCCAAATGTCAGGATTGCGTGATTTAAAATCGACACGAAACCGTATGTTGACTGGTCGAACAGCCCCTGCTGTCCTGTTCAGTGCTACGAAAACCTTCAACTGACCACTGAGCGCCTCTGTGTTGGAATTTTGAAAAGTTACATTGAGCAGTTGCGGTGTACGTACGAAAACTGTCACCCGTTGCTGGCGAACCCACTTGACTTAGTCTACAGTTAAACTTACGCTTTCTGCGCGAATGTGAGAGCATCATACGTACTGGTTTTTAGTAGCGTGACCCTGGTTGCTGTTTGAAAGTTCCACTAGAAGAAGAGACGTATAATGAAGCTCACGAGTGTAATATTTTGAACAAAATTGTCCATTTTTGTTATTGTATGCTGTTTAACTGAGAACATGAGGGAAATTTCAAAATGATCGTCCAAGCTGTATTATTTCTTTAAATTCATGCGGTATTTTTGGATAAAAAACCTGTCGTGTAGCGCTAAGCCATAAACCAATTATAATAGGATACGTTACATTACAGATACGTAGTATCTTAAAACGAGTGAAACAAAAAATAACTTAAAGCTAGTCTGTGTTTTTAGACCAAGAATATAGGGAGGTCTGTTTAAGATCAGTACTATAACCGGTAGCGATATTGAGGAATGAATCAGAGATAGTTCTAAGTAAAGGGCAATTTTGTTGTTCAGATAGAATGGAAGCTCGAAAGCGTCCGTATAATGAGGTGCAAAATGTCGAAAGGTTTTCCCAATGTACGGGCTCCAAACATCAGGCATATGTTCACTATTCAATGTTCTCGTATGCTAATGTTCATGTATTTCAGTCACGTTCGAATGGGCCATCATTAGTTAAAAACAAACGAACAAAGCTCAAATTTTAAATTGGCCGAGTAAGAAACTAACGGTGCAGAAAATATGGGTGTTACAGCAAGGCACGCGGAAATAAACGGAAACTAATAAGCAGTCCAACATGAAGTTTAAGACAACAGAAAGAAATAGACTTATGTAAACGATACAACCAAACCATTCAAATAATAACAACACATAACGAATACTATAGACTGATGATTGTAAACTGTGAACACCATGGTAATGATAGGTTAACTATCATTTGCTTCTTTACACAAAGTGAGGGTTTGTAACGGTGTATCGCTTCCGTTTATTACCTCCTGCCTTGCTGTAAGACCAATATTGTCTGCAACGTCAATTTCTAACTCGACCAGTTTAAAATTTGAATTTTGTTCGTTTGTTTTTAACCAATGATGACTTATTCGAACGTGATTGATTCTGTGTGCTATTTCTATTGCAGCTGGTGACTCATTCCTATTTTATGTTTATTTACATTGATGTATGCTAACTGCTCATGTATTTTTTGCTACATGTTTCAGTTTAACTGACTGACTGCCTAGTCAGTTGATATCATTAAAATATGTGGAAACTGTTCGCTAGAATTGAGGGTGAACTGAACCGATAATCTTTCTTCTTTACTAGATAAAATGTACATTTGTTGTCTCTAGTCTGCGGAAACTCGGACAGCAATGAAAAGTTATGCAACACTTTCTTGCATTGTAATCGTGTACAACGCTTCTAAGGAAGACAACCCGAGGTGGTTGAAACGTAGAGTATTACAACTTGCTCGTAACGTTGTGTTATTCTCAATCCATTCATCAATTATATTTATTGTTGCAACGCTGCTGTAGTCCGGGTATCGGAGGAGAGGGTGAAAAACGTACCCTCAAACAAAGGGCATTCCATTCACTCAGCAGTTGACCATGAGCGCCGGTATGTTACCATTTCCAGCCTAAAATCCTGCACCATTGTAGAAGCTTGTTACAGCCTGCAATACAATTATTATGCGGAGCATTAACCTGAATAAGTCGACTAGGTTTTATTCATTGCACGCCTGAACTTAGGTTAGCTCATCGCTCTAAAGTGAGCTAGACTTTGAGTCTTTGGCCGCGGGTGGGTTCCCCCCGGGAAAACTTCTCAGGTGAGTCTTTTGAGCCAGAGACAATTGGTGAGATCTCCAAGGGCACCCTGTTCTCTTTTATCATACGGGTCAACTTGTTTATTCAGTGACTCAAACTGAGATCCCATACGTCAATGTGAGACACGCCAGGGGGACGAAAGCTGCTACCCTTCGGGACGTGGAATTTGCGTGCGATTCTGGATCGGTACAGCACCAAACAACACAAAAGTCTGATCACACTTTTCCCTAAGGAACTGGTAATCGATGTCACAACCTTGAGTGAAACAAGAGTTGCAGGCCAAAGTAAACTCCGTGAAGCAAACGCTGGATACCCTTTATACTGAATGGGCAATTCTGCAGAAGGTACTAGAGGGTAAAATGCCTGTTTTGCAGTAGCCGATCGTGTCAGTTCTTTAATGAGAGGCGAACTGCACGACATTAAATATCGAATCATGTCCGCGCGACCACAGCCCGGTCAGTGTAGATCCGCTACACATCCTAGTGTTTATGGTCCAACTATGTATCACCCCGATGATAAAATGGACCATTTCTACGACAACCTGCTCGCCATAATGCTTTCGACATCGGCAAATGGTGGACTGTTTGTTCTGGAAGATTTCAACACGCAGTTTAGGTTGAACCCAACAGCTTTGCCGAGTATCCTTAGACTCACAGCATCGATGCAGTCAAATAGGACGGTGATCGTCTACTCCATCTGTGTACTACTCATGAGTTGGCCATCACAAACACCCTATTTCAACTAGATGCGACCATTATCACTATATGGACCCACTCACGAAGCGATCATATCCATTTGCTTGACTACGTGGTCGTTTGACAGTACGACGTTTGCGAAGCACGTATCATGTGAGTGATGCGCGGGGCCGAATGTAACGCGAACCGTAGGCTCATCAAGACCAAGTTGTTTACTCATGTTTGCTGGTCTGCTTATGGTAGGTCACCAGAACAGCAACAAAAACTTATTGTTGGAAGGCCGGAGGATTCAAAGATGGGGACGGTACTTCGGCATATAATTTTCATTCGTTTGAAAAACACTTCTGTATACACTAGAGCTTGATGGTATGTGATACACCGTAAGGAACACATCATAGCAACAGTCATCAAGATGACGAGCAAAAAGAGCCCGAAATACCCTGACTGGTTCAACGAAAACAACGCAGTTTCTCCAGCATTGACACGAGAAAAATAAGATTTTCGGTGTTTCCACAATGGACCCAGACGACAAATTAAGTAGAGCCACATTCTGGAGTTTTCGCTATCACTTATCTTAACAGCCTTGCTGAATCAAAGACAACTGGTGAAAGAAACAAGGTGAATTGATGTAAGTCTATGCCGACCACTGAGAGCACAAGGGTTTCTGTGATCCGCTTAAAGCGATTTTTCACTCACCCCTCCAGTACACTAAAACACTGCTTGGCGGGGACTCCAGTTTTTCGTGCACCCAACCGGAGCATATCATGAATGGTCCGCGCAGGCACTTTGGTAGTCTAGTAAACCGACCTGATTCTATTGACTGGACGATCATGAATAGCTATTCACAATAAGAGGTCAAGTCTTCGCTCCTCCTCGCTTTAGATTTAGCGCAGGAGCGGAGAGCTCTTGGACACTTTTGGAACGGAGAGGCTGCGGGTGAAAATGGGTTGCTAGGGGAAAGTTTAAAGTGGGGCGATCCAGTTTTGGAATACGTTATACTCCAATATTTCAGCTTTTTCTGGGAGTAGGAACTAGTCCCTCAAGAGTTTAAGGATGTCCTGTTAATTTCTTTGTTTGAGGGTAAGGATAGCGGGCAAAACATCAAGATTTTTCATGGCATCAGTTTGCTAAGTTGCGTTAGACATGTGTCAGCAAGAATTTTGTTGAACCGACTCAATGCCAAAATTTTGGAAGTCAATCTTCCTGAGGATCAGTGAGGATTCCGGGCGAATCACAGTACGATCGACTTGGTGTTATCTGCCGGACATATCCAGGAGAATTGTCGTAAACAAGACCGGCAGTTTTATGCCGTGCTTATGGATTTAACCAGGGCGTTTGTTTCCATGAGCCGGGAGGTGCTGGAAACGGTGCTCAGTAAATTGGTCAGTTTACTTAGACTGCTGCATGTAGACATGGAGACGAAGGTACAATCATGTGAATCGACTTCTAATGTTATCAACGTTGTCGCTAGCGTGAAGCAGGGTTGTCCCCTAGCCACAGGCCTACTTAATTTATACTTGACCACAGTTCTAACAGATGATCTTCAGAAAGATGTGGAAGCTGAATACCGCGCAGATAGTCGTTTATAACGTATCTGACGTTTGAGTGTCTCAAGTAGGTTACGCAATTGAATAGTGTATATGCTGCTGCTTATAGACGATAGTGTGCTACTTGCAAACAGCAAGGGACTGTCTTATCGACTGGCTACGGTTTTCATGACCGCGGTATCAACGTTTGGGCTGGATACCAACACAGGTAATAAACTTTCCTTCTTTTAGCCCTCTCTGGACGGAGATATTGTCCCTGTACCTGGACTCCACAGTAATGGAGACACCGTTGATATCTCCGCAGACTTCTGTTACTTGAGTAACGATCTGTTGACACATCTATTCGCTAACCACAAACTCCGGGCCGTTGTGACGGGGACTTGCGATGTTTTAGGACGTCTTGAAAGACGTGTATAACAACAGCGCGGTCTGTAGGTGAACGTCAAATTGCTTGTCTGTCGCTCTATTGTGCTGCTCATGCTGTCGTACAGCAGTGAACCTAGTAAACTGTACTAACAGAACATTCGATATCTGACACAATAATAACATACTGCAAACGGAGAGATGACGAGTAGTTTGGATGCAAGTGAATTATGCCAGTTATCTACATATTTTCGCTCATATCAACCAACTCCCCCTCATCTGACATGTCATCTGATCTTTTTTTCAGGAATTTGAGCTGTGGTCATCTCCTGGCTTTCCTTTTCCTCAGGTTTGTTGCTGCGTTTTTGAATGAAGGTTTCAATTGGTATTTGGCCCGACTTTTAATCATGGCTTATCCTTTCCAGTGCGCAACAACATTCTGAACTATATCTTGTCTTCTATTTTAAATATTCTTCTTTTTTTCCGGCCTAAATCTTAACGTTGGAATCTCTTTGTTTTTATTTTCAACATATAAGGGGTTTACTTTCATATTAGCTTACCATCTAGCTAACCAACATTTGCTGCTCACAGGTCTCTCAGCTATTTTTTCTTCCAGTCCACACTAAATAAGTGGTGTATAAGTGCAACCATAGGTGACACATTGTAAGCCGCTTGTGGTGTATTATGCACAAGCATTCTTTGGCTTCGGTCAATGTGACAAGTTAATCAGAAGCGGATATTGCCAACCCTATCCACGTGTTAGTGTCAACTTAAAGCACTGATGAGAGTGAACGAAATGTTAACATATCGCAACATATGTCTTCTTACTGCATTAATGAACTTATTAAAGGGAACCCAGTGTTTCAAACTTAAAGCTAATCTGTCAGGCGGTTGAATGGACAAACTGGGTTAAAACTATATAAAGACACCTGTTATATAGTGGGCCACTGAAGGGCTCCAAAGCCATGCATCTTAATCGGTACTTGAGGTGAATAGAAGATCCTGTGAAGTATAGTTTCCTCATTGCATGTTTTGGTCCTAGATACTAAATAATTTCTGGCCAAACGTCACACTACTATGATGAGTTATTGAGTAGTCACGCGTTTTTACATCCATTATTACTTACGACGTGTCAAGATTAGGCTGTATCCGGGCTGAGAGAATGTTGGTTTCAAAAGCAGGTTTCCAACACACTCATCAGGTAACGCTGTTAGAAATATTCTAAAATTAGGTACATGGGCAATGTTTCGCCAAATAAGGCAGTCAAACACAAGTGACTCAAATTTTCCGTGATTTCACGATGTTGAAATTGTGTGCCTGTAACTATACTTCCTAACCAGGTTGGGGGATTTGCTGCAAGTTACACTAGGGATTGGCAATAATTCGTTTGCATATCAAACAGTTTTGAACGCCATATCCCGCCAGAAGAGAGATGCATTACTCCTATGAAGGATCACCAATGGCGTTTGGTTTTACCATTGTATCGGGCTAAACAGAAGTAGAATAGGTTCAATTTTATCGAGAGACAGACATCCATAGATTCAATGGTACATTCACCTCAAATTAGTAACCGAGTGATGCAAATAGTCACTCTAAATAAATAACCTGAAGTAGGGAGTAATGCACTGCAGAATATAACTATTCACCAAATAAAAACTAGGGACAATTGATTAATTTTTGTTCAAGTGTTTTAGGATTACCAGTGAACCGTCATAAGTAAACGACGGCACGAGTGTGGGCACAGTCGAAGATTTCGACAGAGGTTGAAAACGTTGGAATAAAATAGTTGATTTAAAACAGCTCACTTTCGTAAGCCCTATAATATTGAGGAATAATGAAGTTAATGGAATTGGAAATATCATTAACACTATCTCAGGACAAGCACTTCAAAATCTAATGAAAACATTTGAAATCTTTGCCTTAAAAAGCACATAAAGTACATGACAGCAACAAGACCAACGAAACAACAAGTGTTCACTCACAATCTAAAGAGGTTAAACTACACGAAGTTATAAAAGAATGGACGTAGAACGTTGAACGGTTTCAACAAAAGCTGTAATAACACGAATTGGCCACCCCAACTTGTGATGTACCGTAGCATCCACGTATTCCACGTTCTAGCATATAGGAAAGTCTTTGTTTCTAATCTACAGGTAAGAACAACATTTGGAAAGCTACTGAGATTTATTTCCATCAGGGAGGAATGTAAAACATTAGTGCAATTGATGTGCTTGGAATTAGGGACTGGTAGGATGTTTATTTTAAATTACCTGATTAGTCCACTATGACCGTTTTAGAAGAGAACACAAAACGAGAGAACTTCGAAAGTCACAGACTATATCTTCTGCCTGTTACCACAGAACTGAGTTCTTCGAAGAGGGTCCCGCGTCAAACAGAAGAAGAGGGAAGAACTGATCCAGATCGGGAAGACATTCAGTGTAACTATGAGTAGAGATGACACACTGTCCCTTGAGCGTGAAATTTCAGTCCGAATGAAAAATTATCCTCCAAAATGAATTTGAGGAACGAATGAATACAATGTCCCATGAAAAGTAAACAGAACAATCATAGTGCTAAAGTTCCAAGTATTGCTGCATGTTTATTGTTAGTACAGTCCACGGGCGACGACATTAATTGAACAAAACAGGTTAACTTTCCAGTTGCTGTTCGGGTCTGACCATAAGAAAACTATTACAAACTTGCAAATTTCCTTTGCGACATCGGACGCGTGAGGAAAGTTTTAGGAAAACCATTCACCCTAGTCACTATGTATTCAGGCAGTCGAAATTTTGATATGTTTGTCTTTGATGATACTAGCAGCCTCCTATCAGTCTACAGTTTGTACTGTTTATTATAACGAGCTGCCAGACTCGTAAAAGGTACAGCCAAAATGCCAACGGATTTTATGCGGAGAACTTGCGGAGATCTTGCAGGATTTAAGTCACGCTAAGGAATTATCCTGTAAAAACGAAAAAGTGTGTTAATACCAATGCTGTTGTGAATAAAGAAAACGGCTGACATCAACTGGTGGATTATCATAGTGGAAGTCACGTGCAACAGTATTGTGCCAAACACGAACCAACCAAAATGATACTGCGTGTTACTAGGCCATTGGTGCAGCTCTGCTATGCCGATAGAATTTTCGGCCAGTCTTTTAAATAAATAATCACTGCGCTCGAGTTTCGCCCTCGTTATAGCACGTCAGTAAGGGCTATCCTTACCACGGCGGTGGTTTGAGTCCTGGCGATATTTAATTAGTTATATGGTTTCAATGTGGACTGGAGCCCAAGCAGTAGGGATATCGTTTGGAGATAACAGATAGTTATTGTGTATCTTCTTGAGGGACAATCGAGCAACCTGATCATTACTCACAAGCGAATGTAGCTCGAAATTAATTGGACCGTGCTTAACGTGGGGTTAATGGCTCAGTAGCCAACACGATTATCTCATGAATGTGTGGTCGAAGTTCTAATCTCAGCAGTGACAAGGATATGCATTACTGACGAGATCTAACAGCAGCGAGACTTAGATCTATTGATTTTGTGTGTGAAATGGACCGACTAACTACGTCTACGGGGATGCAGCAGCCGCGATAAATTGTGATTTACCTTTACCGCCTCTCAGTAACACTGATAATCAGTAGTGCTATAGTTGCACTTTGAGACCAGTTATATTATGTTCAACCGAATTAATTAAACGGTCAAATACACATTGTGTTTGTAGCAAAAACGTAAGTTGTTAACAGCAACGCGACCGATGCAAGCACAACAACCTGAACTAGGTTGTTCATAGGTAAAAATAGCTCTTTTGTAATAGAACCGTCATCTCAGTCGTTGCAAGGTTCGGTGGATAACAACAAAAGCACGTCTTCAGTTGATAAGTCATCCCCAACCCCCCAAGTGCAACGTTTCGAGTAACCTTGATTGTGCCTCGATGCAGTACAACTTAGATAGTCTTAGTGTTCATGTGTTACAACCGAACAGAACTTGGGTTACGCCCATAACCGTTTCCACAGTTTTGGATTAACCACATGTGGCCATAAATTATATTAAACAGACTTCTGTTTGTGAATACAAATAGACTGTAAATAGGTCCTGGTTTGTATCGAGAAAATAAATGATTATAAAAGGCCAGTAGATTGCTCAAACATATATGGAAAACTTACTGCCAGTTGTGCTGTTTCCTCTGCATAAGAACACATTCTAGATTCGTACTGTTTTGTATGCCTATCCTGCATGCACTTGTAAGTGAGTTGCATACTTGATGCTCTTCCAGTTTTCGGTTCCCAGTTAGTTTATTGAACGTAAACATATAGTTTAGAAAGTATACACACATTAGTTAACCTTACGAATCACAATTAAGCCATTTATCAAATCTAACTAATTTGAATCTAAGTAGGCCTGTGAAAACATCATCGTTCAGCTATTCTTCATGGTTATGCACAAGTTACGCGCTGACGTAAAATTGTGCCAACTTCCGCGTGTACACACATTCGATGATCACATGAGTATACAACTTCCATAGCACTACCACATTAGTCCGTTGCACTTGATGCTTGACAGATTCACCACAAAACATCTATTCACATTAATATCTACCCCAACGCTAGCACAGATGTCAAAAAAGGGAACGTGATAGATATTGTTGTCGTCTGTATTATTGAGCAATTATGAAAACAGAAGTGTTGTGTCGTGTCCACCTTAGATCTTCCACGAAGATGCTGATCAACGCGTAGTGATAAATCAACGATCCCAAATAATCTAAACAAAACTGGATCACATTGCCACGGTACTAGTAAACAAATTATCAACCGAATAAGTAGACAACTTCAGCAGTTTCAATCGACAGATTGTTTCCGAATAATGAATTACAATTTGATGCCAAACAGGCTAAAGGTGATCTATAGTCACATAACATGACATTCGTGCCCAACAGAGATTCAAAAACAATATGGACGAGCCGTACTTCAAAAAAGGTGATGCACATAACATTCAAGCGAAGTGTGATAACAGGCAACTGGTTATTCGCACACCTATCAGATTAACAAGGGTCAAGTTCCTATTAACGGTCAGAAATAGAAGAGGTAGAATGTACAAGGATAAAACTTGGGAAGCACATGGTTGGGTAGGATTTCCACATGAGTGAACTTCAAAAGTCGATACCTCGTGTTCACCTCATGTATTCTGCATTCAGAACGGCCACACTTTCAGCCCTTGAGGACGGAGTTCTGTGACCTGCCAAGCCGGTAGGAAACCAGTGTATTAGACGCTACATCTACTGTCTACTTCATTGACCACAATAACACAGGGGCTAATTTGAACCATTTTGAGCAGGAGGAGCTCAATTTTCCCTTAGGGTAAAATTAAACAGATTAAACACTAAAGATACGACCACTTATTCTGAGAATGGAACATCCCGCATTCATTGAACCAAATTTGCTTCGCTGTCTGGTCAGCTAACAAAGGTTGAGCGCTAGAAAGGGCAGCAAATGAGAATCAGTTTTGCAAACAAAATAGTTGGTATTCCTAAAAATACTTGTTACGACTAGGACCATCGGGAACTGATCCATGTGCTAACATCAGCACTCAACCTTCTGGATGGATGGCGGCCCACGTGATGGTTAACTGTTTTCTTGCTTTTTAGGGGTCCCAGTTGTAAACATAGATACACACCTGCTTGCTGTAAACACATGTCTCTATAGGTGTCTTCCTCATCAAGTGTACAAATCGTGTTCGTTATTTTCAACCTTGGTTGCCACATCATTCGACTTTTGCCTACGGTATGCGACAACCGCATGCATACATACTCTAGTTTTTCATTATTTCAGCCACATACCAGTTAACCAGTGTCCACTTAGTAATTTCAAAATGCCCTATGAATAGGACATTAGTTTCGTGCCAGCTTAGATTCTACTACTTTTCAACAACCAAAATTTTTGGAACTATGAGATCTGTAACTATGGCTCATCATGTTCCTTCAATGTGGTACCACACAACAAATTCCCCACATTGGTTGTAAGTCACAAACAAGGACATTTTCCAATTGCTCTCCGACGGACTGTTGTAGTTTACACATATTCAGCCCACTTGATACAGTATAGCAATATGATGTGACGTATCATTCTTGCCGGGGTAAGACATTGTGGTATTCGTGACTACCTAAGTAACCCAACCTCGGAAGCTCAGATTGACCAGGCTGCAACGAACTTATAAATTTTATTTGTTCGGAGGTGATAGCGCTTGACAAATGAAAAATAAGCATATATATGTAGAAAGTAGATCTTCAGTAACAGATTTTCTAGGTAATTACCCTAAACTAGTGCATATTTATTGAGTTTTTCATTTTTCTTCCGAATGTTTGTTAAACTTTGCCACTTTTATAAACACGCGAGATGTAACGCGTTTAGATGGAGTCAATGATACCCCAGAGGAACATTGTGAACGAAAGACCTTTTGAAGCATATTTCTGTAAATTTGATTTCATTGAGAATGAACGACACAAAAGTTGTTGCAACCTAACGTCGTATTCATTTTTGCAATAAATCAAGTGGAGAATAAAATACAGTTCCTCTTTCTGTGTGGAGGAAATCTGACACAGAACGTTGATGTGTTAACAACAGATAGTCCACTAAAAATGCAGCACTGCAACGTTAAGGAACTAGCAGAAAGAGGAACAGTTTCTATGTTGACAATGTCTTGAGTAATACCTTTACAATGATTATCTTTTGTGGATGGGTTTATAGATTCAACTTCTGTACAATAGTACTGAGGAGTATCAGAGTTCTCTTGTCTACGGCACTGTGTTAGAAAGGGCACATTTCTTACGGACACGGATTCATGATGGTGTCAAGCAGAATCACGAAAGAAAATAACTGAAAGTTTTAAATATTGTGGTCCTTTTTAACAAAACAATTTGTATTCCAAATTTGTCATCGAGGAATTGCGTTCTACTAGGTATGTCTGAAAAGAAAACAAAACGGATGTTTAGGTGGTTGACTGCGCGCATCCAGACGATATATATGTTGCATGATAGAAAGTAATTGACACAGTTCAATAACCCTGATCTGTCAGTCTGGATGATTTATTGTTTACGCAACCCTTGATAAATTTGGAGACCAATTCGAATCTACTGTAAACAAACAAAATCCGTCATTTCGTGAAATGTGTTCTTACTGGAACAAGTTTTCACACGTAATACACATGTTCCTTACAATTCTGACTTTTATATGTCAAGTTGATACCTTCACCTATTCCGACCTAACTGTTCCATAACTCGATGAGTTTATATACCGTTGTTTTACAGCTAACGAATAATCTGAATAAAATGAGCCACACTGACTCAGTGGAACAGGGAACAGAAAGGGAGATATCACACTGAGGTTCTGTTATTACGCATAGGCTCATACTCATAATAGTTCTAATTTAATCTGGTCTTTACAGTGCATGGACTTCACACCACCGAAGCAGTGTACTATCTTAAAAATATAACCCAAGTTGGCTAAATTATATTTGTCCGTTCAATGAATCCGACTGTCATAATTTTACAATTTACTTTCACTACTCAAAAGTAGTATAAAGCAAATGGTTCAATAAACTGGGACAGGTACGTATTCCCGTAATTTATATTAACAGTCTCATTCAATATAGCTAACTGAGCGCAAGCAACAAGAAATAAACTCACATCTTCGTCAGTTTGTTCACCAAAAATGCATTTCGATCGCAGTCTACCGTCAGTTTATTACTCATCGACATTGAAGAGGCCAAACATCGAGCCATCACTTCTTCTGATGCTATATCTGACCGATTTAACGGATAGCTGTCTCTCTGTTTCTGTTCAGATTTTGGAAGCACTGTGTTAAACGTGATGGGATTTCCATTGGTCAGTGAATAATCCAGTTGATACCGTTCGCCATCAGTAAAAGTACGACTCGTCCTTTGTTGATGATTTAAAAACCCGTATTGATCACGTGATTCCTTAATGGCCTGGCTGAACATAGGAGATCAAAGAATTAAAATTATTCCCTCTATAAATGATGACTGTTGAGTAAAAACCCTCGAACGAAAACAAATTCAAGCAGTCACCAATTTTTGGAGCACCCAACTGTTTTATACTATAAGTGGAACTTTTTACTGGAACCAGACCTATACTTACACTTTAAATAATGCTGGCATTTAATGAAGTAATTACGTGTTCAGTTAATCATCGCAACCTGTTTCCAACGCAAATTTTAGCTGACGAGAGCTTTCCTCCGATTCTAAAAGTTTCCGTTTCCAGTCCTAACATCGTGTACAGAAGCACTGATAGAACTCTGCCAATTGTAATTTGGTGGTTAACGCATTCCAATAAAATTAATACTGGCGGTAACTTTTGTTCACCGACGCAATTTATTTAATGCATAGTTGATTAAAACCTCCAAACAATGTGCTTATTGAAACTGGGAAACGGCATAGAATCACTCTACTAGTGCTCATGGCATCTTGAGGATTCCATGCATGCGATGTACTACTGTTGCAATGTTGTACATTCTGCCGTATTTAATATATATGATTAAAGATTTACTTACCTAGTCGCGTCGTGTGTTGAAGATTCAATAGCGGTACCATTCCAGCTGGATTTCTCCTGTTTTCTTGCTGACTGCATTACGAAGTTCGCTGGACTGTTATCATATTGCAAAGTCGCCTTCCAATTATCTCTGTTTTCCATGTCTACCTTTGTTGATGTCCAAGTTATGGTAGGCTGCTTATTTGGTATATAGGAATAATCAGGGGTAGACAACCTAGGAGTTGATTCACTGAGTTGTGGCTCATTTACTCTGATTGGGTGGCGTGAGTCACATTCGTCAGTCTCAGCACCCAGGAGTTCCGGACATAAATGTCCGATTTTGAATGAACAACTGCCCTCTTTTGATCGGGATAACGTATTCGTTTTCGCACTGTTGAAAGGAATTTGAAAAGGTCAATGTAAGTAGAACAGTTATACAGTTCCACGGTTAGTGGCAATTTTACATAGTCGTTTTGTTTGCATATCTTGTTGTAGATTGTGCTTAAACACTGTGGAAGTATGAAAGGCTGAAGAAAACATCCGACAAACGTGTATTGCAACTGGCCCGCAAGGGCACGGTGTCAGTGTGAAGCTACTATCCGAAATGTTAAAATGTCGACGTTGTTGTAATAGTATGTAACTAGGTTGACAAAAGTTAACCATAAAAATGCATGACTAGTGGTCATGATACAGACAGATTTATAATTGAGATATTTAACGAATAATCCGAAAGCGTAGAAAGTTATTTTCAAAAAGGAAGCGAAATTTAAATAGATCACTTCATATCGTTTGTAATATAAGAAATGCATTAGATTAGTTGTCATGCTAATTTTGCTTAGCTTTGATTTGAACGAGAAAACGCTGGTCATCTCAACCGTAGATATTAGTATAGTCCTGTGGCTTATATTGTATATAGACGTTTGAAATTAACAAGAAACACCTGTTTACTATCAAAGGCATATCGAAAACTGACTGCTCTAATATTGATTTAACTACACAGCCAGAAAAAACTGATCAAGACTGCTGTGAGTACGGTCCCAAAGAAGCAGGTCTTTTTGAACCTCCCTTTCAAAGGCGATCATATCACAACTGATGTAAGTCAAAAATTACAGTCTGCTCTAACCCGTACACACCCGGCGGCTGAGTTGCGGTTGCTATCCACAACTAGGAGCGTTGCTCAGTTTATTCACAATCGTATCCTACCGAAATCTTCTGTCTCACATGTAATCTATCAGTTCACTTGCAGCTGCGGTGACGTCTATATCGGCAGAACAGATCGGTGCCTACGACAAAGAATGGCTGAACATATGCCTAAGTGGTTGGTGCGCGCCATGACGCAACAGGCAATGGCAACAGAGCGAGTGAAACGACATCCGACCTCACCCATAGCAAAGCATATCATGAAAACAGGTCACTTGTTGACCCCGCCGATTCGTTTCATGTATTGTTGCGTAATCGGAATCCGAAGTTGCTTGCTTTCTCCGCCGTCTGGTCCTGTGTGTGCATAAACTGTTGACTCACGCAGTTTGTCTGCCCTGGAACTGGTAACAGTCCTTGTTTTGTGTAAACCCAATCGTTGATTGTTTCTATTGTTGTTGTTATCCGCATGTCTTATATATTCCAATGTTTTACTTTCGTGACTGAAGAGAGTAAACGAAATGTTAACATCTCGCGACGTATGTCTCCTATCGTTACTGGTTAACTACTTAACTCAGTATCAGTATCAGACTACGCTTCGAATTATGTACTTCATACTAGTGGTGCAAATGAATTGTTATAGGGCAAATGGTTTGAATTGGTGGAGTGGATTAGTTTCAGTGGCCAAGATGGTCATTTACAAAGTTACTAGAATATGGCATCAAAAACCCATTAAAAATGAAACACTCTCATTGAACAGAAATTATTTTGGAGTGCAAAATTATCTCGCATTAGGTACTTTCTAAAGCCTTGCATTGAGCACAGTGTTTAGGTTGAGACAAGCACATTTCTACGCGGTGAAACAGTATTACAGTTTTGCCAAACCAAACCGACCGTCGAACAAATTCTTAAAATCTAAGACGATTCTCCCAAAGACATCGGGACAGCAGAAGTTTTTTTTATCTTTGTCAAAGCATGTGGTATACAAATGAGCCCAATACAAGGTTTTTGATCGGCGTTTGTTATTGTCAAGCTGATTTGTTAATACGACTGGAATTCCGGTGGAAAATAGGAAAGTGGTATGCTTCATGCGGTTCACTCACGAGTCTGTAAGCGTCATGAAAATGAACGACGTCTGAATAACAGTTTTAAAGCTGTATTTCCCAATTCTCTCTTTTTATGTCTTGATTCCGAGTCTAAAGAACTGTTTTATACAAGAGAATTCCAATGTCCGCGTATTCGGACTTTTGAAGACTAGTATTTTGGTGTTTGTCCATGGCTAGACAGCAAGACAGTAATGGAAATTGCTTGTTATCGAGCCACTGCATGCCAGACTATGCACGGTTGATTGATATGTTAGGCTCACTGTGTTATAACTCGTCCTGCTCGCGGTAGTTGTTGTTAATTTTCACATAGTATTTCTTCAAAACAATATGGTTGTGGTGAAATTGCCATAAAAATCTGCAGGCAGGGGTCATTTGATAGAATATATCCTTTTAATAGGTACTTTATTATAGCACCCAAGTCAGTTCCAATTACGGTCTTATTCGCATAAATGATAATAGCTAAGCTTTACCAAAGAAATGAATTCTGTTAACCACGAGTTTCTAAATTAACAAGTATGTTATAATGGCGATAAGACATGGAAGAGTCAACTCCTCAGAGAGGAAAACACTTATGAGGGAGCCCATTGGGGTTCCTTTAGGTTGTTCGTAGAAGCAGAACCATAAGGTGGAGCCGCATTCAAACTCTGTTCAAACGAGCCGAAACACACTACAGCACCGCAGAGCTTCGAAGAAAGGAAGAAAACTACTTGCACCGAGTATTCATTCGCAACGGATACTCACGAAGTTTCATCAGACGGAGTTTACTGCAGAAAGAAAGAAATTCGAACTCCACAGAACCACCAACAAAACGAACTGTACTACCATACATCAAAACAGTATCAGAATTGACCGCAAGACTCCTGAGACCACATGGTATTACGCTAGCACACAAGCCCACGGCAACGTTACGAAGATTACTATCAAAACCAAAGGAACAACTCAAACCCGCCAACAGAAGAAACGTCATTTACAAAATCCAGTGCAATAACTGTGGACAACACTATGTCGGCCAAACCGGACGGAAATTATCAACACGAATACATGAACACGAATTAGCCATCAAGAGGCACGATCAATTTTCTTTGATCTCCGTCCACGAGGATGAAACCGGACACACCTTCAACTTGAATGCCGCAGAAGTCCTTACGCAAGCAAACACCAGACATGCGAGAGAATTTCTCGAAGCCTGGTATTCATCATCCGGATCAATAAACAAACACATCGAGCTGGGCAAAGTCTATGAGCCAATGCGAACCAAGGATGTGAAGAGATGCAGACACCAACAAGTCCAAATGGCGGTAAACCCAAACGGAACAACTTGAACAGATCAGACCAAAGTCAAAACGGGACAATGAATAACCAATCGGATGGAATCTTCAAAACGAAGAAAGGACTCACTCAATCAATTTACACGAACCAGCCAATCAGATTCGGGGTCAGAGTTGGACAGCAACAGGGAACACCCAGTCAAACTGCATATCAAAGACTCAAGAACTGCAGGAAACAGCCAATCAGACAGCAGGTCAAAGTTCAAGTTCAACAAGAATCAATCAATGGTAGATTAGGTCAAAGGTCAAAACGACAGAGAGCGACCAATCAGAATTCAGGTCAGAAGGTCAGCTCCCTCTGCTATATAAGAGCAGGCATCCATCGAACTTCACCAATCTCCACGCTCAAAAAACTATACGCTAAAACGATTACGCACTGATGATGTCACCTCGCTTGGTGATGAAACGTTTGCAACCTAAATGCCAAGCTCGGCGAACATACCAATACCAAAACCATCAACCCGAGCTACGAACAACACCACCACTGTTCACAACTATTCGAAATGGTCAAACTTTTTCCTGAAAGTGTCCAGCTAACAATTGTTTTTTAATATAACATCAGAAAACCTGTCATTTAACTCTACCAGAATGAGAGAAATTGACCACAGAATCCAGTAGTACTTTCCGATCGTCATCTGTGTCATCTGTGGAGCTCAGCAAGGATGTACTTGCTGAATAAAACACGTTAGATATTTGGTGGAAAAGATGCAGAAATAACACCTTATAAGCTGCCAGTTTTTGACAGCAACGCACACGGGACTTCACTATTAATCCTGGGACTGTGTTCACTGGGATTACAAATCAGAATGTATTTTCACTGGTAGTTTTGAGAGATTTAGACGTCTGTTTAGTACCGACAAACATTCCGGCCACCTAACTTCAGTAGAAATGATCGATGTTTCACAACCAACGAAGTCATTGTTTACCCTCTTCAGCTATCGTATCCCTAGCTTAAGTAATGGAACACCTGGGTTTGTAGCCGAGCGCATAATGTACAGCATATAACCAGATATTGCATTAGATGAAATTACGATAGCAGTTGATTAGCAAGACTACTGAATTCCAGCATCAGAAATGCGAAGTTTGTAAAAATACATTACACGTTAATGTTGAGCAAATGCTTATCTATCATCAACGTTTTAGGCGGGATGCCCTGAAAGTCAGTAACCTAAGGATAACTGACTAGTAGTGACAAAACACGGATAGCAACAATTAGGCTTGTTGAGGTGTATAATGAAAATATGTTAATCATTCAAAAAACGCCAGTTCAACTGTGAAAATTCCGGAGAATTTACTTACGACATCCTCTCTGGTCGATTTGTCCGAACTGTAGCCAAGCCTCTTGTTTGAACAACTGAATGTCGAGACTTAATTGACAAATCTATAGGGACTTCAAACGAGTCAACCACTGTAGAACAGAAAGCATGGTCATGCGTTTTGGTTTCTGAGTAGATCAAACCGTTTGACGAAATGGAGTTCAATGGATTTCGAGATATTTTATTGTTCGAATCGGTGGTTGCTGATTTCAATTGGCTAGCAGGAGGGATTGACTGACACATCTCAACACCTTCAAGTAAACTTGAAGACGTATCTGATTCCGTCTGATGGCTGGGAAAGTCATGAGGTGGTGGAAGTGGTTCAGGAACACTGGCAAAAGCAAAACCAGGTAGGGGTGGCAGTGAGAAATGCTCCGAGCATGCAGGCAGCTTGAGTGATGAATTCGAATAGCCCATCAGAAGTGTGTCTGCATACTTCAATGTTGAAATCGTCTGAGCGTTTGTATCATCCACAGTGGGCGGGTTCATTGATGTCATCATCTGACTGAGGCAAGTAGGTGTGGCCAGTGAATATGGATACTCCAATTGTGGATACTTAGGCCACAACGAGTTCATGATAGGATACGCTGGAGGCGGCAAAGGTGGATAAATGGCAGAGGACTGTAAAATATCTTCCGCCATGATACCGGGAGTATTTGGGCTCATTGACGACAGTATCCCCTCTTCTGAACCAACGATACCATAAGAAAATCGAGAAAATTCTGGCATGCTTGGCGCGCCCAGCTTTTCTCCATTCAGTCCGAAATGTGTATGTTCTCTCAGACCAGTATGAGTCAATAGTTTGTTAAAATTGTTTGGCAACGTAGGAGCTGCCGTCAGATTAGGTGAAATGAAGAATGACATTCCTGAAAGCACGTCTGAAATGGTATCAAATGGATGCGTAGCATCACTAGAACACTGATGTTTTCCCGTCGATATGGTTTCCTGAGCAACCACTGACCTGTAGGCTGGTCTGTTGGTGGAACTGAGAGGTAATTTCGGAGTTGTCTCCGAATGCCTGACAACTAATGTGGAGAAAAACCGTAAGTGAAAATATACGTTTGGAAAAATCAATGTCTGCTGCAAGGAATTCACATGGCATGGTTTATACGACAACCGTAAAACTCTACTTATCCAATGAGTATGTTAAACATTGGTGTAATCTTACACGTTTCTGCTTATTAGCCGAAGAACTGGTCTATCCAACTGGATTATGTACATCGCAAAACAAAGTACACTTTGCTTACGACCAATGACATTACAACTTCCCAACCTGTGGTGAACTGGGGTTGTCCATACCAGTAGGAATTAGGCCAGTTACATAACGTTTTAGTCTAATTACACACCAGTTGGTGGTAAAGCGGACAGAAATTTGGGTGAGTTACACAACGGTGGTATTCCAGTCAGACTATCTATAAATGATGACGCCAAGAGAACTGACAATCAGTGACAGTCAAATGGTATGCAGTTCAACACCTTATACTGTTTGGTCGAAAGTGAACAAAAAGACTAGTGAGGAATTGTACAACCCCGTTGTTTGCAACGATATAGTAAAAGCGATAACTGTGTAACTTTGTCGAGGCTACCTCGTATGGGTCTCCTAAGAAAGCTTCCGAGACAACATTCTGTTCAATGATTCCAATTTAATATGCTCGTATACTAAAGGGAAGCAATTTCATTTAGTTTTGTAGTAAGGAAACTAGTTTCAAATATTGGGTGATTGTATGACTTTGTCACACGATGTGTAGATATTTGCCCTATTTTGTCATGTCTATTGTCACCAGGTTTCTTATTTTCAAAGCTTTCATTTATTTTTTGTGATGCACCTGGTGCTCACTTCGGTACTTCACTAAATTAACTTAGTGCATGCCAACAAAGTCGCTGCATATTTGTTTCACAAAAACAATTTAAAATCATATTCTCAGATAATATATTCTATTTCAATATTGGTCGCGGAAGGAGAAACTGAAAAGGAAGCTCTATCGTTTTCGATGCCTGGATCGACTGTTTCCAGTTTTATCTTGCCAACACATTACAAATGTTCTTTGCCGTTCACCTATTCAGCTAGTTCGAAGCATATTGGTTAAAGTAGTTTAGTTGAGCCCACGGGCACTTACCTTAGTCTTCCATTCTCAACAGATAACTATCATTGTATAAAACTTTAGATACACTCTTTGATTAAAAACAACTACTCATTAAGAAATGCTCTGCAACACCAAATGCGGTTTACACAAACAACATCTCTATTCCGTCGTGAGGTAACGATGAAGCAGTCATCTAAGTAAGTAACAGTCATTTCAGTTCCACACTTTCAACTTCACCATTGAACAGCTTGTTCAAGTGAATCAAAGAATAATCCTTCTTATATCAAACAACAAAAAGATGCTGGATTAATATAAAGTTGTGTTTCAGTGGGAATTGGAGTGGGTTGCTAGAAACAACAAACGAATCAATTGGCGTTGAGTCAGGTTTCCTTGCTAATGACGAAGGTTTGAACGAACCGTAACGTTGCATCAAGACTGATTACTTAACTTCAGACATGAAAGTAAGCCGATCCTGGCTCATCTGTCCTGCAAACATGGTGGTGGTTATAAACTTAATCGTCAAGGTGTATGTGAAAATAATAACTAAAAGTCAACTAGTATCCTAATGGTTTTACAGAAGATCAAGTGCTAATTTTGCTTTTTCATTTATCTTATAGGTAGGTGCCCTTTCTACAGTGAATACTAACCAGCTGAGAACACTTTCGGTATTCTCGTTGAATGCTGTTTGTAGGTGGTAGCACGATTTGAACTTATTCAAAGGTACCTTTATTCTCATACGATTTGTCTCATCCGCATAAAATTTATGATTAAGTCAAAACACGTGCCTTGATGAAAGTTCAGAAAGGTATTTACATGCTTGGTTGATTATACTTAAGATTATGCGGAAAAATGACGTTTTAGACGTTCTGTTGGTTTCAACAGGTTGATCATCTCTCTTAAAAATTGACCCAGACTGACTTACCAATAGGGGAGCCCTGACGCTTCAGCTGTTTACGCCGATTGCGGCAAGCCAGTGGACAACCGGAAAAACTAAAACAAACAGATACTACTATATGTACAAAGGTATATGGTTCAGGAATTGTCACACAACTTAGTAATGTTTCTGCATGCTCAATTTCTAGCTCATATCTAAGCAAGCAAACATTTGTTTTTGATGCAAGGTTGTTTATGTGAAATGATGTTTGATTAATTTTAAATGGTCAGTAAACCTGAAAGTATAATTACATTCTACAAGTTGCAGTTTACCTTCCATCTTACTTCATATGCACTCTCAATAGAATAATGTTTGATTGTAGAGGAAGAAATGAAACAAGAAATGATGTATGGAAAACGTTCAATTCGCTGAACAATAAATGACCAAACGTAACGTAATGAATTAAAAATAGAGCCAAAATCTGGTACGACAAATAACCTTTTAACAGTAATCCTGTTAGTTTAACATCCGCGAATTTGGTAAACACTATTAGCTAAACAATATTTGTGCCTTTCAACCAATTTAAAAATGTGTGCAATTCATTATGATCAAGCACAGTCGTAAATTTCGGTAACATAAAATGATCCGATCAACTAGACATGCTTGCGGACTTTCAGCACTGCATCAATTAAGCAGATGTATATTTCAGTCCCAGATTAAGCCCGACAATCGGGACTTCGCTTTTTACTTCAAATCGTTTCTTACATTTAACTTCCTGTTTTCCACTGTTATCGTATGTCTGCTTCGCATCAAGATTATATAATAATTTAATTGCTAGGTTGCTTTATGTGGGTGCAACTGCCGTCGCACACTAGTTACAAATAGTTATTTCTTAGTAGTTTCATTTAAAGTGGACAATTACTCCTTACTGATAAGTAATGTGGCAGATTTATGCATTTAGATGAAACCCAACTGTGAAAAGACAGGGCTTCGGTTGGATTCGAACCAGCGACAGAAACACCATGCCTCAATGCGGCAATCGCTCTACCAGCTGAGCTATGAGGCCAAGCCAGGAGTTCGGAAATTTCACGTTTGAACTCGGTTACCCACCCGTCCCACTGTCTCATATGGCATCCACCAAATGATCCAGGGGATCGACTGCCCCGGCTGGTTCGAATCCAGCCGAAGCCGTGACTTTCCACTCTTGGGTTTCATCTAAATTACTCCTTACTAGTGATCATACACGTAAAGCACAATTTGTTTGCCTTTTATGAAAATCACCTGTGATGAAATTTAACTAGCAAGACTGGTAATTCTAAAAACGGTTGTCGCTCATTCTGTTTGAACGACCGATTGCAGAACAGGTGGATTTGGACATTCGGTCGGTAGGACGTAATTCGGAGACAACAGTGAATGTGCCTTTCAACTTCTTCATAATTTTTGTACGGAAAGGCTCCGAAGCCTTCGCGTTAGTTTACTAGGTTTCCAAAACTACAAACGACTTTACGATAAAATCAAGAAGTATTTGCAATATGAAATACTTTTGACGGGTTTGAGATTAATTGAGGAGTATCAAGATAATTTTGAATTTGATATAGCAACCTTCTTGTCACTGACGCCCTAACATCATAGGAACTTTGCTCTCGGATTTTTACTTTGTCTAGCACTTTCGTATTGATACCTCTGATCTCCAACCGTCGGACTAACATTGCCGTTCAGTACAGTCATTCCGTTAAACATTACAGCCTTTGCTATACTATACACTCATATACTGTTGGCCTCAAAAACGGAAATTCCGAATATTGTATTGGCTACTGTTGGTTTAAAATCTGACTGGAACTACTGATTTGATTAGCCTCTTCTAGTAGTAATGACTCATGAAATAATGATCTCTTAGTGGATTTTCAAACACGCTAAAAGTCACGGCCTAGGTAGTCGACTCCAAGTGAAAGTCAATTCCATATATCGTAGGATCAGTTAGCATCAGTTGTATACAAGTTAGTAGGAACTGATCAAATCGGAATTCACACTGTATTTAATGAAGAACGTTTGTGTGTAAGTTTCCTGACGAAGTGCTTAGCCAAATAACATTTATGTTTACAGCAAGCCCGGTCATCACATATCGTCAAATCTTACAGTATGCCTTGTCGATCCAATGTACTGTGGTCTGTGTTTTAATGCATGCAACACACAAACGTTCGGACAGCAATTTGATCATACTTTCTAAGCGGGTGCATGAATCTAAATCTATGGAGTGTTAGAGCACTGAACTGTTAATACGCAATTTGTTCCAATGGACAACCAGCATTTAACCATACAGTGGTGGGCAGTAAGTGATTGGATGATCAGCTACTGATGACCAAAATGCGACTTGAGCAATCTTGTAGAAAGAATAACCACATACCAACCGATATTGCCGGTAACTATATATATGTAAGCATTCCTTAGCCATTCAATTACAAAATGAAACATACACGGTCGGGTTAGTACACATCGAATATATTTTGAAATTCTAAAACCATGAATAATATGAATACTTGGGCGGTGGGTGCAAATGATAAATACTTATGGTATCAACACAATGTTAGGTTTACAGATGGATGATTTCGGATAAACAAACACAATTTCAGCGACAACCTCACACACACACTACGTCAGTTTCTTTCAACCATTGATTCGTTCGTATACCTGACAAAGATGACTGAATTTCTGGGGTCATTTTTCCCACCTGATCTACTTAACATTCCATTTGTTTATTTTAATTTAACATTTTGTAAGCAGACCATTGTTTTTTGATGTGGAAAATTTTCTTCTACACAAGGCACTTTATTATTTATCGGGTTGTTGATTTGTTGACTAATAGACACCATCTTCTTCAGATTACAACGAAAATAAAAGATCGACCTGAATGTGGAAAAATTTACAACTTTTTTAAATCCTTTCTGGTCGTTTTACAAATGGATTTTTCTAAATTATGACAAGTAATACAATCTCAACAAGACTTCGGTACATCAAAATTTTTTTCTGATGGCAACACATATTTTTCCTGATGTTTATACAAAGCGACGTGTGAAACTGTGTTTATATTTCGGGTAACATACACAAGAAAAGTAACCAGCACCGTCCAGTCCAGACGCGATAGTTTCATTTACTGAATCTTGCCGCATGAGTTTACCCAACATGGCGGCAAAGTACCAAACTGATGCGTTTACACTTCAAATGGAGACAGTAGGCTTTTCAACCATTCAAAACATTATCTATACTGCGACGGGACATTGGCCTAGTTCGTGGCTCTCGGTGTCGACAGGCTAATGTTTGTCTTGGTTTGGTTGTACCTGTATGTTTGTCATCGAAATTTTGCAAAACTCTCTTTACCAGACACTTCTTTGGCAAAGTACCTAGGTTGTTAAGGTCTTGAAGCATAGATGTGGAGTCTGAGCGACGGAATTGGGTCAAGTTTGAAGAATCAAGCAAGTTTGATCGGAAAAGCAACAAGCGAATTATTTGGGCCATTAAAAGGAAAATTATCTCAATACATTAAATTAAAGTATATAACTGGTTCAAAATAAACTATACCTCCTCGAGCAGAAGACAAATCGTGTGTTATAGGTTAATAAAAATGGTTCAATGAATATCATCGGTATTATCTCAAAATAGACTTTTTGCTTACTATATTGGTATGCATCACTTGAACATATCATACAACATAGCATTACCGAGCTTTCAGATGATATAAATGACAATCTTCTCGGTATACTGTTATTTTATGGATATGAAACTTATGTTAGCAACTGCAAATGGGTTTCAATTGCTTTGCTACTAATTTTAGTCATCCCATTGCCGTAGTACGAAGGGAACGAATATACCTGCTACTATCACAAGTACAAAGCAATATTTTTCATCCTGTGGAGTTGATCTTTTGAGTTCACTACTAAATTGTGTCGTATCATCCAATTAACATTCACAGCAACTAGCTTAGTTCTTATCAAAATGTTTAAACCGGAAAATTAACCCATTCTGTTTTTCCTGCAGCTGTCCATAATGGAGATGCTAGTCGATATTTGACTTGTCTGGTTAACTCAGCAACTAGTTCCCTGAGTTTTTCTTCCGTCGAGTTGTCCTACTCCACAGCCACACCGGATTTGCCTCAGGAGACAACCGAGGAACAAGCGCATACCTAATACAATCGTAGTCTAAAGGCTAACATATGAGGGGTCACCCATAAAATGGACTAACGTGGTGTGTCAGTGTGGTTTGTCTGTTCGGTTCCGAAGCCTTACAGTTCTGGAGTGAAACAAATGTCAGTCGCGGCAGAAAATGAACGACAAGCCATTCGATAGTCAGTCGATATGGCGCAATACGAGGTTGAAACACACAGTGACACTTATGAATTAAAGACAGGTCTAATCAACTTGTATGAAGTTACGTGTTTTTCAGCTGGATTAAAGTGAAGCAATACTCCAGGGAAATTCGCACACGCATACTCTCAAACGTGGGAAATATAGAAACACAGGCAGAATTGGTTGGCACACATAAAATCGGACTAGGAAAATGACGAAACTAGTCATCGAAAACGTCCCATAAAGATTAATAAATTGTGAGCAAACGCAGGTCGGAGTGAAAACTATGAAGTGCTCTCATATGTGAATGTAAGATGCGTTCGCAAGTATTACTGTCAGAACGTTGAGCGCACCGGCCGTTCAATTTTTTTCTCGCTATGTATCCATGGACTTGATCGTAAAGTAAAATGTAGTCTTCAGAATGTCTCTTCGGTTCTTATTTTACAGTCGTCGTTTACTGTACGGTTTGTTTTCACCAGTTAACTCTCAGCATTCCAGATTACTCATTAACAGTAAAAGCCACGGTCAATATGTTATAAGAAGTCTAGATTTCGACTGAACTAAGAAATTTCACTCTGTCGGTGGCCAGTTAATCTTTACTCCGCAATGATTGCTGTTTCTTATTCAAACAGTCTGACATTCTCACCATTATTACCAGCTAGTCGTTGCTGAATGTATGTAAGAGGTCGATTTCTTCTGCTTCACATGAAGCTAAATATTGCTATATATAACGAAGTTTCTCTAGAAACATGATGAATGCAGCTTCACCCCTATTCGAACAAAAATTGTGTACTAATAGTTATACAAACTAAATATCCCTTATACCTGAATGTAAATACAACATCACTTCTGGTCAGCTCTCGTAAAAATACAATGAAGTGGACTAGGCATTCCATTTTGATATAGCTCTTTGGTAGTGAATTGTTCAGTTACGAACATCATCTGACGTTTTGTCGAAGTGATCAGAAAACTTGACCGTCACCCCATAAATGCGTGTGGTTGAGCTTGTAGTTGCCAAAACACGCCATACTTGTAATTTTGTTCATGAATTTCTTTCTCTTGCTCCTATTCCAGAGATCGGTACAGAGGAAGGATACGAAAACACCCCAAGTGAATAGCCGGCCGTCCGTTTCTGAAGACATCTCCCAAATTCCCCTTTTGTTACGTACTTTCCTTTGGAACAGCCCCATTCTGTGTACCCTTTTTGGTGATATGTGCTTGTGGTGACGATTGGCCGATACACGCTGTTTGTTGTGCAGTCGTTCTCTCTGTGTTCCGTGGTTTTGTTGTTGTGACGAACGTGACTTGTGATTGTTGTTTCGTGTGTTCGCTGTTGAATGTCCCTTCTTTGAAGGTTCCTCTCCACATTTCAGCCCGTGATCAGTAGACTGTGAACTTGTATCTGCCTTGTGCACTACAAGCTTTCATGCACGATAATCCAGTCATACCTGATGTGAAGTTGATGCCTCATTGACTAACAAGGTTGTTGTTTAGGTACGTAGGCCTGAAGTAAAATCTTGATCACGGTATGGATACGTATTACGACCCAATTCTAAACATACCTAATCTTTAGTGTTGTCACACGTTTCAAAAGGAACGGGGTAAAAGTCTCACTAAATGTACAAGATGAACTCAACTGTAGGCGATGTTCGACAATGTCAATCAACCTTCGGACCACTTGTACATAATACTATTGTTCAGACAGTCAAAAGTTTGCATGAGTTGTGAAAACTACCAGTTTACATGTCATCGAATTAAAACCCTAGTGGTCTTTTTTTCTAATTTTCAGTTCAAATTCTTAGAACACCTACGTGGCCCATGAGACCGCGCTGACAAAATATACTCCGCATCCCCTGTTGGCCTGGAAGTTAAAAATCCGGTTTCCCTACAGGATCAATAACAATTAGAACTGCCCAAGTTCTTTTGTCACTTTATTGGGTATCTGCCAAAGATTAATGCAAAAAAACAATCAGTAGTCCTAGGAAGTAACACACGACAAAATGTGCACATTTTTTCTCGCTTTCCATTTCAGTCACCTCAGTTAGTTTTTATCCAGAAGTTTCTAAATAAACCCACTAGTTCAACAGTTTCGGTAACATACGCCCAAGTTAACTGTTTAGCAAATCATTGAAGTTTACACAAAACATTGTGTTTGCTTCCGAAAAATCTGTATTAAATAATGCTGAATCTCATTAGCTCGATTACTGCCATACTTTTTATGCACATTCACGTTGGGGAACGTAGCTTTTTAGGATAATAACAAGTAGGACAGACAGGCAGTCCGTAAGATATTCCACAATACAATATTGACGTTTAACGATAAAATACCATATGGTTCTTTTAGTACTGTCATGTTGTTTGGGTATATTCACAGTCATGAAGTCTTCTTGCACTCACCTTCTGTGTGATGATCGATTGTCATTCACATGTCCGCGTCCAGTGCATCCCGGCGTGGGACAATGTAAAGTTTGATGATATAAAGCCAGTTCTGTAGAGAAAAACAGACTTTTTGAATAGATCTGTCCACATGCAGTAATCTGGTAGGTTGAACTCAATATAGCAGAGTGAATAAGACAGGGTTATTCAAATAGAGACCGGTGAAGTTGATCACAGATTAGTCAAAATATCCATGGCTGAGTTACACCTATTTACATTGTTAAGCTTCAGTGAGTCCATAATCGGAATGAGACTAAAAAGTCGACTACAACGGATTTGTTACTAATGATCTAAG
Organism: Paragonimus skrjabini miyazakii; assembly: GCA_014338405.1. NCBI lineage: Eukaryota > Metazoa > Platyhelminthes > Trematoda > Plagiorchiida > Troglotrematidae > Paragonimus > Paragonimus skrjabini miyazakii. The sequence goes on along the minus strand of JTDE01001334.1, from coordinate 29,283 downwards.
ACCATTAAAATGAAGCCCAATAGACCCCTTAGACGTCCATTATTTATACCCTTGTTTTCTTTACAGTGGCATTGTGAGCCGGTTGAGTCACTTTCGCAATAGGTCGGAATGTTCTGCTGAAAGGTTACTAAAGATTATGCGGACTCTATGTTCGGATTTATGTCTGGAGAAAAATACTCCGTCGTGCCGCTTGGTGACAAGCAATGTTAATTTAATGTAGACAAACTGTATTTTATTCATTCGAGTCCAATCAGTTTTCAGAGGATTTGTCATTTCAACTTTAATTTTTTGTTGTGTTTACCACATTAGTTTACATGACTTACGCTTGACCATGAAATTAAGTCATGGACACAACCAATACAGCATATCTGCAGCCAACTTCCCTGTTCCTCAATCAACGTTTGCATTTTTTGAACCAGTCCCACCAATAAACACTCTCCGTATCATGCAATACACATCGGGACTACCCGGGAAATCAACAAGCTCGTAGTTGTCATGTCAGATCTGTCGTGCGGTTCCAACTGGAATTGGTCAACCGTAGGTAAAGTAAACGCGACAGTGCGTAGGTGACACGGTAGAGTTCGTCTTTCCCTGTATGATTATAAACAATTCAAATAGCTATAGGAACAACATTATTGTGTGTCTGTGACTGAGTCTGTGTGCTTGAAACGACTAGTGGGGTTTTGTTTACGCCAGTTTGACCGACGACTGTTTGTCCTGTTAACCACAATGACATAGTGTGGGTTAAAATCCCAGCTTCTGTAGACCAGACGAACAAGTCAGAACGTAAACATACACAAAACTAGACCCGGTTACACCGGTAATGATAATCATCAATCGCGTGTGCTACTGAATGAGATGTGCAGACAGCAACTAGAAAGTGGTTACCTCATACCTCAATTTTAGAAGAATTTTTGCAGAAAGTACCGTATACAACATCATCCCTAAAAAGTGCGAACCATTCCAACTTAATCCACGAGAATAGTCAAGTACATTGCTAGAATGAATTCGACGTTCGCATCTGTAGTTCTTATTTTTCAGTTTTACTTAAGTGTATTGTGAAGGGGCGAATGTAAGCTTCATTATGTCACAAAAATGCGGCCGTTACTGGGAATGTGGTGCGACCAGTCAAGTCCCAACCCGAACTATTGAACCTCTTCCGTATTGTTTCAGTGACCTGTGCGCATCCTTATATTATGTAAACTGTTAATCATCTGTTGAAAAATTTTAAAAAATAGTGACTGGGTTAGTTTTTCCTCGATTATTACGGTTTACTGAGTTGCGTGGACAGGTCTATTTATGAGCCCATTGAACGAAACAGGTGAGACGTTACTTAGCACAAACCGAAAGCCATGAGAATCAATTAACAGACTGAAGCTCTTTCAGCTGCAGCTAACGGTGCACATAATTAACGTAACATTTTGTCAAGATAACGTGTATACAAGTAGAGCTTGTCGGCTGACTACATAGCCCCCATACCAGAGTCTTTGTGTGTGTATGTGTGTGTGTATGTGCATGTGCACCATTCGCAAAGAAATGATAAGTATCCGTATGTGACAATATGACGGTTGGGATGAAGGAAAGCAAAGACTGTTTGTGGCTTCAGTCTGATAAGATGAAGGAAAGAATCAAACAGACGCATTCTAGTTGATGGAGAAACTGTGGTATTAGTAGTAGTGGTGGTGGTACAGTTCTCATCAAATTCTGTCCACATAGTCGAAAAACACAAGATATATACGATCACACGTGTATTTGGTCTGGTCAAAAGCTCCGTTATCGCTCTTTTGTACTCGACAATGTCTCACCGAGAATAAGGAAGGTTACCAGTCCTGCTGATAGGCATGTGGATGTAGGTATACGTAAGGAAAACGCCATATAATCATGCACTTCCACATGTGGTACGTGGTCCGATAAGGATTTAGTATATTGTTCTGATCCACTTTGTGGCCATATGTACACACATACAAGTCTGCGTGTTTTCACTGTTCAGTCAATACTGTTATTTCTGTTACCCCCACCGTACCGAATACAATGCTCCTGTTTGTGGGCATGTGTACTGATGATACCAATATGCGAAATTGTTAATTGCCGAATGGCGGTAGGTTCTAGTGCCGGATCTTTCTAGTCATTCCGAACGAGGCACATTGAAAATGCATTACCAAAATCAGAATTTTGTAAAGTAACATCCCTTGCATCAGTGGTCCTGATTAGATCGGTACAGGTGTGGTAGGGTAAGATGCAGTCTTTTACAAATATGGGGAGGGTGAGAGAGAGAGACTACATCACGTTTGAGATTTGATGCGAAATTCCGAATCTGGCGCCTTTCAATGACCCACTAGTGGATAAACTTATCTAAGAAGTATCACAGCTTCCACAGCAAGGATAAATCGGCCGCAAGTGGAAGCTTAACACATTTGGTAAATCGATTCCAAGTTGAGACAGTGTTGTTTTGCTCTAAGGAATATTTTGCATTGATAACTTTCCTCCACTTGTAATAAAACTGAAATGAGAAAGTTTATAGTCTACTGTTCGAGTGCAAGAAGAAAACAATGAGGGCATGAACACTTTTTACTCAGGGATAAATCAGATTGGAATTTTGCATCTACCATCAGTGGTCTTTCAGAAACATGAAAATACTTTCGCCTGCATGATAAGACATTGGTTAGCTTATCAGAACTAATTGTGTACGCATGTAATGAACTTCACTGCAGTTTACTTGGTGCTTGCCGATATCATCATTTTTTATGGTCATATATCTTGTTGGTAAGCTTTCCTCTAACCAGAATGAATCTAGCCGCATCAAATAAGTCTTTCATGACAGCGATTGTCTAACTTGTTTTCTCCTGTTCGCCTGCTGTTTTGTAAGCCCGCAGATATGTTCAGTACGTCTGCCTATTTGCATTATATATAAATTTGGGGGTAGAAACCAATTAGCCGATTGCAGAAGCTGAATATTAAAGCATCTGCGCAATCGATTCCAGGTAATGATCGCTATCGACTGCAATGACGACTAACGGGAGTCCCTAATTAAATCTCAACACCTTTACAAAAGCACTTACCATCCAAAAGACGACAGGCAAGTCAAAAGAAAAATCTCGTCTGACAACACGATGTACACTCTGCAGTAGCAAAATAATACATGGTACAGTTTGGTGCCTCCGTATACTCCACTGGATCCAGATAGCGCTGCGGTGCGACTTACGAATTAGCGTCTTACATAGGTATATTTACGATAAATATCTGTACCTTGTCAAGTCATACCAGTTAGACGCATTCTACTCCATCGACTCTACTCGAAAATGTTGGACCCACCTACGTATATCAATATAGCGTGCATGCCCCATTCAGCATAAAAGTGTGCTCTTGTTTGACTCAAAGAAGTGGCTATAGAACATGACTCCCAGTCTACCTGCACATCTATGCTGATGCGATCAACTGAATAGTTACATCCGTTACCGGGTTTGTACGGTTGAACCTGGGCAAAGGTGATGCAATTAGCCTTGATATCCAACTGAAACGTTCATTAATTCCGGTCAGTTTTTGGATAGCTTGTCTGTTCGTATGTCTGATCCAGATATCCGCAACAGCCAAGCAGACCTCAGTATTGTATGTGAGATCGCTGCCTGCCTGCACACTATCACTAGTAGTGTGTACGTCAACCTCCACCGCCGGAAGGAAAGTCGGCAAATATTACAGCATTAAGGAGTAAAGTTAAAAATTACGTTTTACCAGAGAACGGACTACTGCATAGAAAAATTACCATCGATTACGACGTTGTAGACACTTATACAAACGATGGCGAAACACGTGGATGATATTACAGCTCAGTGAGTGCTTGAGATATCAAGTAGAAGAAAGGTTATGTATCTGAACAGAAAAACATTTTGCAACATCAAAACCGGTGTCAATGAGCAGATTCCAAATGTCATCTTAATAAATCCACCAGCTACGTAAGCATTGCCTTAATCGCAAAAGCGAACGAACTTTTAAAGTATGTGGGAAAAGCCCAATTTTACACAAACAAATGCTCAATTTCCAAGTTTAAGAAGCTCCACAATGCTAAGTCAAACGACGAAATGGCACAGTTGTCTCAAGCGAAGAGATGTCCAAATGGTTTGAGCACTTCCCAAATTTAGGCGACGGTTACTAATTTTAATATATTTAAAACTGTGACAACTCGTCAGTAATTGTATCACCTTACCAGGAGTTTTGTCATCAAAGCTTACCCTTCCATTAAACCCATGCAGGCCTCGGACAAGGTTAACGTTTTACTGAGGTGTAGCACACAAAACAAAAGCCGGTGCAATTTTTCAGTGGAAAACCTGAACACCCAATGTGATTCAGGTGTAATGACCATTTAGCGTTTGTTGTCGTCGATCATGAGATCCGCCAGAACTCTCGGACAACTGGTTAGCAAGTTATTCGGAAGCCGAACTAGCACAGGGTACTTAAACATGTAATAGTTTCATCGATGAGCCACTCACCTGCTTGCAATCTCAGTATAAAACTGTATTTTACACCTTCGAATACAACGGCAGCTATGCTGAATTTGGACGTAGGCCGTATCCAACGTGTGTTGTCAAGTTGTAGGAACCGCATCACATGCTCAGTTAGGCTATCTGGTAGCATTTTTAGTAGGGCACAAAATTACCACACTTTAGTATGCTGTATACAGTTCAAACCAGTCCAGTATCCTGATCAAGCTGATGAAATAATCCTGGAATAGGCTCTCTAGTTGCCTATCATGAAGTGCCTCAGTCGATGTTGGATTACGAGCAGCTTTAACCGGCATTACAGGCCCACTCTACATCACAATTAGGGTGGATATCGAAAGCCTAAGCAGTCGTGTGTAATCTTCGTTCTAAGTCCTTCACATTTCTCGAAACAAGTGTTGGTACAGCAATTACAAAAGGGAAAATAATAATTCGTTGGAATGATCGAAATGGCGAAAATCAAGATGACAAGATGGAAGAAAATGAGAATATATCAAGGTTGCTACTCAAAATACACAAGTACGGCCGTAGATTGTTTTGAGGTCCTAATCATCACTTATTCTAGAAGCTGAAAACATGTGACAGAAACTTACAGTACATAAACAAGAGCAACGTAAGAAGTTTACGTTGGACAATTTTATGATTATAGAACAGTTATAGTCAAAATCTAGTCATAAGACTTCTGATATTCAGAAACTATTAGTTGACTGGCTCAGAGAATTTTTAATTTTTCGTAAGCTATTTCGAATTCGGATTCCACCCAGAAGCAAGCATCTTTTAGGAGTAGAGGATTTCGATCCACTTCGGCATTCTCTGCTGAAACTGGTACACTTTACAAGGCTTTTCCCAAGCGCACCTGCCTACAAGACATTAGTCTACCAAGTAAAAATGATACATAGCCATGAGACCATTAGAACAACAGAATCGGTCGATTCTCCTGTTCTTAGTAAAGTTTTTAGCGGAAACCTACAACAGACATTTTCAACTAGCATGATTTCCATGAGATTGCATAGTACTGATTATTACAATAACAAAGTATAGCTCAAAAGTTGAATTCGTTATATTAAGAAGATAAATCAAGGTTGATGGGTCTTCATTATTCCAATCGGAAATTTGTAGATTCAATGTATGATGCATAAACCTATTGTGACTTCCGAAGGTGTTTTTGAATTCCAATCTAGTCTACTTGTTTCAGAATACGTAGTTGAAGCACAGTTGAATAATTTAATTTATAGCAATATATCAGTGTGCTCATAGTTACGTACATGTATACGTCTTCATCAATATACTAACACAGTGGTAACAAATACATACTGTGTGCAGTAACAGTTTACAGGTCACTGGAGTCCACAGAGTTTTCACGGTGTTCAGTTCACACATGCCAAGATGTTGTTAGCAATTTTAGTGCTCGGTGTCCATCGATTGTTTTATTGATTCTTGCTGGTGTACATATTCATTTTAAAGCGCACTTCAATATATGAATAAGCATGTTGCCAAAAAACCATATTAACAAGTTCTGATAGTGAAAAATGCCCAAGGGGATCAAGTCGGCGGCAGGAAACAACGGTATATGAGCATATGTACGAAAAAAACGAACTCACCGGCAACACTAGCCTTGTCTTTTCTGGGACATCCGGAAACGCTGTGCAAAAAAACATAGGTTTACATTCAGTGGTTTAATTTTTTAAAATCCTGAGATCTTTTGAAAATATTGTAATACACAGATTTTTTCCTGTCTATCGGAAATAAGCATTTTATTAACAACCATATTTTAAAACACAGAGTTCCCTTGATCCAACTCCCCAGTAACGATAGAAGACATACGTCACGAGGTGTCAAGATTTCGTTTACTCTCTTCAGTCACCAAGGTAAAACATTAGAATATATAGAGCATGCGGATAAAAAGAACAATAGAAACAAACAACGATTGGATTTACAGGAAACAAGGACTATTATCAGTTCCAGGGCAGACAAACTGCGTGAGTTAACAGTTTATGCACATACAGGACCGGACGGTGAGTACTGATTAACATTACCTCGGAGAAAGCAAGCAACTTCGGATTTCGATTAAGCCAAAAACACAAATGTGGCTTCCCGTTAAAGCCAATTCTATGCATAGACAACTCACCGTACCACAAGCTTGCCAGAAGGCTTGTTGACATTCTACATCCCATCCGTCAGATTTTTACCCCCCACCATTGTGTAGAAGATACTTTCGAACTGGTACATACTTTACAAAACGCATCGGTGAGTTCCCATAAGATATAGTAAGTCGATGTTGACACCTTATTTACAAACGTTACCATTCGAGAAACAGTTGACGTTTTGTGCGATTTTATTTCCCATAAAAATTTACCTATTTGTCTTCCATTTGACCATCTCAAGGAACGTACACTTTTTTATACAGAGAATATCCATTTTGATTTTGCCGGATCATCCTATTGGTGCACTAGTCTGCAGCATAGTTATGACTGGCAAACAAGTTTTCTATAACACATCAAGCGCTTTTTAATAATAAGTGATATTTCGTGCAGATTTTTTATACTTATTTTGACCCTAGTCCATAATTTTTTATAAAAGTGTTGTGCATGTTTACTCCATCCATTGGCATATACGATCACGATGGATGAACTGAGGAAGTAGAGCTCAATGTGTCGTGAATGCAGACAAGCGCCCTTTTCTGTTAGTCCTCTGTAATGTGGCATTAAGTCTATGCAATGTGGAAACAAGATCGCTACTTGTCTTTACTGATAAACCTTACTATTCTGCGTTGTAAATTCATTTGACTCAATTCGATTGAGTACAATTTACAGTTTCTAACGTTGCAACATCAGCTTTTATTCATTTGTGCATTAGAGGTACTTGTGATCATGCCCTTGCACTGTTAAGTTCTACATAGGAATCAAAATGGACTCTCAAGAACGAGAAGTGGCAATGCAAATTGATCATATTCATTGTGGTTGACAACTATTTCGTTAAGTATTCTCAAAATTTGTTCAGATATATTCCGTAGAACTAGAGGTACACAAACTTATTTAAGATAATGAGAAAACGCAAATCATTTGATTTCTTCCACAGCTTCATCCTGATAATAAGTGGACATGTATCTGATTTTGACCTTTCAAGACGGGGTTTCATAGAATGGATATCATAACTTAGTTGGTTAAACAAGACATTTATTGACGAGGTTAAAAATCCCAGATTGAACATATATATCTATAGTGAATGATGCTTTGGATTTAGTTGTCAGACAAAACTTCCGGCGTTTACCTGCATGCGAAATTCCCGAAAGTATATTGGAGGGAGTAAGTGCAATGTAGCCCACAGTTAGATAGAAAAACCGACCGGTAACTTTCTGTATTTGAAGTTGTTCATATAACGCATCCGAGTGCACCGATATCACACACTTGTCTTTTGGTAATAGTCTGACTTGTCAGTTTTTATGGTACTGTTGTATATTTACGGGCTGATCCACATTAAGTATATCGTACTGGTTTATTAGGGCAGATAGTGATAACTAACAAATCGTCGTGAGGTTCCAGTAGTTCTGAAGCCTGAATCACACACTACACATTCCGCAGGAAAGAATAAAGAGGCAACACTATTTAACTGAGGTGTAACTTCTTCTACACCAGGTTACTTCAGATAGATATAGTCCACTTCCTACGGCCAGTTTCCACTAGCTGAGGCATAAGGAGTTCAGAATGGTATTTAGACTACTTTGTGAATTTTGCCCTCGAATCGACATTCTACCACCGATTTTGTCTTTCCTGTGAACCTATCGGATTACCAGGTAATCTCTACTTGAAGAAGGTAAAAACGATGAATGGCGGTTTGAAGTTGGACATAATGAATCCACAATACTTTAAAATAGTATAGTATTATTATTAACAGAGCTTCCAATATGTCATACTTAATTGTCGTAAATTATCTGGTACTCCAAAATGCAGCGGAGTTCTTTGGGATACTGCAGTTTCTTCGGTTTATTCTACATTGCATTTGAAAGATAACCAGGTATGGAGTTAAAATTCTTTGAATGATTCCTTCGATACCTTTATCAGGTTGTAAAATCTTAATCGTAACGACCCAGACTTAATTCTGTGAAACGAATGGAAAGTATGGCAAATTCTTTTAAATGTCGCCAACTAACTCTTTTAAGAGTGAGAAACTAATGGTTACTTTTGTTCCAACGACTCACATTTCTGTGGTAACAGTCGTCATACCATCTTTTGTACTCTTCAACTGTCTCCGTTTCTTATCATCTAATGATCACTTTCGGGCACAACATGCTATAGTTATCTCATCAAAAAGCTAACGTTTGCTTCCTTTTTGCCCATCGCTTAAGCTAATCAGTTATTTCCTGTAATAGTACATAATTATCATTCACTGGGTGTTGTTGTACTGGGCTTGGTGTTTGCCAATGAAATTGGTGAGACTGTCAGCAAAAGATTACATTCTTGTGTCATTCGTGCAAGCACTTGTTTCACATAGTCCAATATATCATACACTATATGAAATGTTTATATCCACTACTGACTGTCTTCCTTAGTTACAAGACATATTTTTTAATAGTAACATCCGACAAATCTTTAAATGTTTGTTTTCACTACATCGTGCCAATAGAACTCCCGTTTTCTCAGATCGTTTAAGTTATCTTCTTGACAACGGCAAGCCTGTCACAAACATAAAGGGTCTTCTAGTCAGCAAGCAGTTGCATAAAGACAGTTTTGTTATATTTTATTTCGACGCACAGCAAGCTTATATTCTGCTAATTGTACTGATACGGAATATTTTGTACAACCGTAGACCTAGAATGAATATCAAACCTGTTGTTTGGCTCAACCTACACGGGCATCTAACCCGAGCAGTGCTCGTCATGTTTTTCGTGTGAGACCAAATATGCACGGTCTGCGATCAGCTGTTGCTGTTCCGGTCTGTTTCCGATTGGGTGATTCAAATAAGTCTCCAGTGCTACGGCTCACAATTCGGAATGTGTTCAATGAGCTTATACAGTATGTGCCGTTTGAGTGGTTTTGTATCTGGAAGACTGATTTTGTCGAAAATGACTGGATTTAGGTTTCCACAAATCAGAGTTTGCTTCCAAGATCAATGTAACTTGGGATACAGTCAGTACACATAAACAGAAACAATTGTTCGTAAACTTGACCCTTCCCTGGATTTAGTGACCTTTCCTAACCCAATACTCCACCATCCATCCCACTCACCCCTAACTGTTCGATATAAAACAACCGTTTCATGTTATTCTAAATTTACTACTCATGAATCAATACGAAATGCTTGCATCTACCAGTGTTCGTATTCTAACTGTTTTGTTCAAATTTTTGAAGGGAATGAACTGTCTTAAATAATAATAAACGTTGGTTGGCTTGACAGATGGTGCCCTTAGTTTAAAGTGTATATCATGTACTCCACATTAATTCAGAAGCCCAACCAATGGAAACGAATTTGACAAACTCCATTTCATCAAACCCACCTTCGATGATAAGAGTACAGACCGGTAGCATGACCAGTTCCATCACAGCCGCGAATCGGACAACGGCCTTCTGCGCTGCGGCCTTTTTTGACTGAAACGGAAAGTATAAATGTTGATTGTCTCGGAGTAAACTGGCTAGTTCTAGTTCGGAAAGTAGTTTACAATGGCATACCCTAAACCTTTATGAACTAGCACGTACAGTAATAAAGTATTGAAATTCAGCGAGATTGATATGAGTTCTTACCTGTCACGATTTGTCGTTCGTGTGAGGTTCCATTAAAATTCATCAACAAATTTGGTTCTTGCTGCTCCACCCCTTTGATGGACACACCAGATGAACCGTCCCTGATTGCATTTGCCCTTGCAAAACGCAGCTGATCATGAGTCGGCTTGTTTATTGCAGTGGTTAATAATGTAACAGACCGATTCAATTCATCCGTTCGGTTACCCTGAGAAGAATACGATAGCGATTTGAGTGGTACTTTTTTTGGTTGTTCGTCCTCCTCCCGAGCATCGGGTGCCACCATCATGTTCTCTGTGTACCCCACCCCGATTGACAGGGGCGGTGAGAGTTCGACTAAAGTTTGCTTATCTACCTCGTAGTTGGTGTGCTCAGTGTGACCAGTTTCAGAGTTGTGGGCCACGATGCACGACGTATCGGACTCAGCCGAATCGGAGAAGGTGTCGAATTTCATTTGCGTTGCACCAGTTGAGCTGTGAGTCACAGATAAGTCGGGTTCACTGGAACTGTTGGTGTCCATCTGTCTGCAAGCACACAAACATTGGTGTACACGAGTGTAACGGAGATGGAACAGGCAACAAAGCGTTGAAATATCAATAAGTCAGGGTGTAGATTTGTTACGCATCTGTTTTTTCATCATAAATAGAAATCAATTCATCTTGAGTGTATTGCGTACAATGAGCATGGTTACAAACTGGTGACATTGAAATCTTCGGCACTTTTCGGCTAGCCATCGTTAGCAGTTATTTTTGTGCAACTCTCAAACAAGCATGTTATACTGGCAGATGCATAGTATATCAAGTTCCCTAGTGATTTGCAGTTATATACACAGTACTAGGACAAGACAACTTAATCATCCGTCTAAAATACATGTAACTACAAAAGGGGATACGTGGTGAGCATATAACAATGAAATCGTTATCGGGTTTCAATTGTCTACTGCTCATATTCAATTGCAATTTGTTAAGTTAGTGGTTTTTTCGGCTGGTTCACCTTGAAATTGAGTACACAGCAGTATACCTAGACGTCGAAATCTAAAGTTAACCTCCATCCTTCATGCTCGTTAGGCAAGTATGTTGAGTACCACTTCGGTTGGTTCTTGATTTGGTCGTCGAAGACTATTATGCGTAACTCTGAGGTTGGTCAGTCTGTGCGAGTGAACACACAACTCAAATCAATATAGGACTTAGTGCACAACAATGATTTTCCGTTCTAAACTTTTGAGCATGGAAGCTGCAATCACATATGAGTTGAATTCGGTTTACTAAACAATTCCTCGCCAGTAATCAAAAAACTACTCAGTCGCTTACATACTTGGTTACATTTTTTTAACCAGGATGCCCATACCATGAGATTACTACTTGTTGTTAAAACGACAATATCTTCTCAGAAAGAACCGAGAAAATGATCATCACTCAAAGGTGGTTTTGCATAGTGATCTTTCAGGACACCACGATTATGCCCACTATGAACACACTGTTATACAAATAGGTGGTCAAATCCCGATTACTCCAACGGTATCAAAACTTCAGTATGTTGCCAATTCCGGTAGCAGTCACCCTGAAAAAACCCGTCCAAATGAGGAAACGGCAATCAACTATAAGTGGTTTTATGTTGTTTATACTGTGCCTCCCAATATGGGAGACCCCATCGAGCCGATAATCAAATGCAAATGCCGGTTTTTCTCTACAGGTTTACTGTTACGTTTCAAACTCACATAGGGCGGACACCTGCGAACAATCAATGCGTCTTACCGACACGATGTGCAACTCAACATATATGACAGCCTGATGGCACTCTGTATTCATTTGGGTGCAAGTAACACTGTACCATAGAGTAGGTTAACTACAATGAACGCGAATTTGATCTGTTGGCCAATGCATACTGCAACGACCTGTTATCACCACGGTTAACAAGCCTTGAGTGATATGCCCACAGTGTGTGTGGATGCAAAGGTCAAGGCAAAGCTAGCTTAGCATTTACGCTGCATCCAACCGACAATTACGTCCTTGTTTTTTTAGATGAGACCCAATTGTAAAAAGTCAGGGTTTCGGCTGGATTCGAACCAGCGACAGAAACACCATGTCTTAACATGACAAGCGCTCTACCAGCTGAGCTACGAAGCCAAGCCAGGAGCTCGGAAATTTCACATGTGCACTCCTTGCTTGTTAAAATGAATCAACTAATTCATTAAATTAGCGAGGAAAACTGGTGTCTTCAGCATCCGCCAGTTGACAGATTCAGCTGAGCAACCGCTTCCAATTCCACTAGGTCACACTTGTGATTGTGAACCACATGTGCATTTAACAATGACATCCATGTGCCCTGCTGCGTCCTCTGAGCTGAGTTTAGGATAGCCTTTCTAATCCAACCACCATCCGCACAAACCGAGAGAAACCTCCTGTTTCCATGAAAGGCCGCCGGCTATCTTCTGTCTAGTACCGATGCTGAACGCGTAGACATTGTCTATTTTGATCAGAAGAACGATAACAACGTTATTCAATTAAAGCCATTCACTCTTACCAGAACGGACGAGTAGTGTGTTAAAACTTAAAGATGAACGACTCTGATACACAAAGAGGATAATACAAAACAATGCGTATGTGGGATCACATGTAAACGAATGGCTTTGCTTGAGAACAGGAACATGTTCTACATCATCAAACGTCATGTACATGATTAGATCTGTCTACTGATCTGCCCAATGAATGAGCATTACTTCATTGCACCAGCAAATTACGTTTCAGAATATGTGGGCAAACAAGTTTCCACACGAGACCGTTAATTGTTCAACAATTGAGGAGATCCACAACATCGAGTCTAAAGCGATGATACATCAGGTGACTCAAACAAAGTACATCGATGTGCCATGAGAACTTCAAAGGTAAAAATGGTTGGATTCAGTCAGCTTGAAAAGTCGCTGTTACCACATGTCTTGTTATCAAAATTTGCTCAAGCATCAAGCTCAACGTAGATAAAGAATAGCAGTTTCTTTGCCAAAATTGTGTTATATGCGAGACAATTCCGCCGACATTAGTTATCTGGGAATTGCTCACACGAGATTATGACTGATAGTTTGCAAAAGAGAATTCGGTCGTGCCTACTCTGATGTTAGTCACACAGTACTCAACATGAATACTACAAGGAAACGTGGACGAAGGTTCAAGACCGGGTCTGAGTCTGCACCGCCGATAAGTCCAAAGAAGTAATTACGTCCAGTGTTTTATCGAGAAAATGGACTGGCTGGACTAATCCCTTAAATGAAGTAGATGCAGCCAAGTATGATTTATCTGCAATCTACATGAACCAAACCCTTGCCATTTATCAGTAATCAGTTCATTATTCAACTACTTGACTAACTTCCCCAAGGTCAACATGACCAATTGTAGTCTCATCGATTACAGTTCACGGAACAGTTGCTGGTTCTCCTCCAAGGGTGATTCAATGAACGTTACTCGTCAGTTATCTGACAATGAGATAATTCTTAGTGTAAGATCATTGTCAAAAGGTTGCACCAAAGGAATCTAGACCATGATAATGGCTGGTAGTACTGGCTAGCCTTACTATGGGTGAACACCAATTTTAATGATTTCAGAAGGAAATTGATAAGAAGATTGCGATCACATGTTAGTCAATCTAACTAAAACTGGTATCGATTACTAGGCCAATCATTAATCTCCCGATTTCATACTTTCCTCACAAAACAACAAAACAGACCAATGCCTTAATAGTTCTCACTCCTTTCATAACGTAAGAACTTCGGTCGCAAATATTCCAAATATGGTACCATTACCTTTGTCCCGAGCCAAACGGCAAAGGCAAATTCCAGCCTCTTATGCATAGGATATAATTAATCGATTACGTTGTTCCTGAAAAAGTTGTTGAAAGGCCACTACATGACATCTAAATATGACGTTCACTGTTAAGAACGATTTATCGAATGCCACAAATCGATAGAAGCAATTCGGACAACGTCTCTCAAGTGATTATCACCAAGTGAATGTAATAAGTAAGCGAGGATCAATGCCAACCATCTTCTACGATTATCCTCAACGTATAAAACTTATGTAAGATTGGGTACGTTCAATCCCGGTCTATTCAAACGCACGGAAGGTCACGAAGTTTCTAGTCGTCCGAATTACGTAATCAACAAAAATCAGGAAGAAACTGTGTGTTCAAAAACAATTTGTGTTGACACTGCGGCTATCCTGGTAGTCAGCATTCCCACAATTTTGATTTTTCATTTTTGGTGTCTGTTCGTTTAATCCCTTAAGCCATGACTTCCGCTCTGTGGAATTTTGACTCGTTTAAAATTAGTTA
>JTDE01001333.1:128850-153429 GCA_014338405.1 Paragonimus skrjabini miyazakii | reverse complement strand
CTGCAACTCACTTAGATAACTGAAGCCTCAGGGCTTGTCACCAACCGGTGTACGTATCGATCACATCTAGTCCACTTCGACAGATTCACTAGCTCATGAATGAATGCGTCATGCGACGCCGGCCACTATCACGCCGCACGGCCCTACAGATCCATCCAATCAGCAAAACCACACATATCGATTGTTCCCCTCCACCCTGCATCACCGGCTGTTACATGGCAAAATTACAAGAACCTGATTGGACAGCTACAGGACATCGAGCAGCAGCCGTGCGTAGGTGGCAGAATCCAGCCAGTCGCAAGAAAACAGCGTACTTATCCTAATTTTACTCTTTATTACGCGGATTTCTCCGCTGATTGTGTTCATAGGGATACGTCGGTATTCTTGTTGAAATTCAATGCAAACTTTGTGTGGTCGTATATTTCCATTTGGGCCATATCTTCAAAACGCCGCAACGTTGAGCGCTCTCGAACCATAGGATGACGAATTTCGTCTTGAAAACTGCGACGAGCACACTTATCAGGCTTACAAAAACCAATTAACGCCAGTAATGCGTTAGTCTCATGAAAATGATGGGAAAATTTTTCGTCACCGAACCAATACTTTTGGGACTTGATCGGTGTATTTCAACTTTCTCATTAACGCTGTTTATTTACCATTGGTATACTGTAGGTACTTTGACTAAAAATTCGATTTTAAAATTTCCAAAATTATTTAAAAAACGAGGATTCGCGCCAAAATGGCCGTTGTGCATTTTGAACGACCTTCGAACCGATTCTCGAAAAAACAAGTAATTGCCTTATGAATAGCTTAGTCCCCATGTTTTAACAATGTCCCAATCGACGGAAATATAATAACGTGTTCCTGCTTTATCACATTCGAAATTTAGTAAAACCATATGCTTCCACGTGTATGAGATATTTTTCCATTATATTCCGCCATCAGTTTTCCGAAATAACGTGGTATGAAACTTTTGATTATCTCTTTCATCAATCCCCATGCCACTGAACTACCGCACATTCTTCGCTTACTTCTTTGGAGGATTAAAACAAAATGATGCCGTAGCTACAGAATTCTGGATCTTAATAAACCGCAAAATTCCACAACATTACAACAACATTGGTGGCGAAATAAATTTTTTTAACTGACGGATTACAGAGATATTTACGTTCTGTCGATTACACGCAGCGATTTACAGAGCAAAAGTTCAACCAGGCCGATTGTAGTGGTCTGAGAAGCTGTCTAGGATCACCCTTTCTTAAATATATTTATGTGAAACAGAACCCACCTGCTTTTCGAAGCGCAATTCAGAAAGTGGACGATTTACTAGTATAACACAAATTGTGCACTTCCTCTTGTCGTTCGCACATTCCCCGCAGAACATGTGGTCTCGTTGATGAGCGCTCCGAGTTATTCTCTAAGCATTAGCCTACAGGAAACCCGAAAGACCTAAGTGCCGTTCGAAATAGGTCTGGGCTAGAAATACGTGAACAGACCAGACCCATTTGAAAAGAGATCTCCCAAAAAGCCCGCATAAATGCAGATATTTTGTTTGAGTACACGCATTGAGTGGGAAAGAATAAGCCTTCAGCAACCCCTCTGCGACTGCTCGGCACGGAGACTTTTTCGAACCCCACAGTTATGGCAGAACTGTTTGAGATGTACTATATGGCAGTCTACAACGTTGCACCGACAAACTGGAACCCTACTCTCCCCTACAATAACCAATTATTACGGCGGGTTCTTCTGTACGAGATGTCGAAGACTTTTGTACAGGGTTATTTCATGCATTACGACTGGTCCTGACGAAATACATCCCAGGATTCTCGAAGAAGCAGCTGACAGTCTAACACAATACTTTTATAAGCCATTCAAACAGACAAACATAACCAGCACTCTCCCTAGTGCATGAGAAGAATTCACGGCCACACCCACCTTCAAAGCAGGTGATCGGCACTTCCTCGTTAATTATCGGCCAATCGGTCTCACCAACATTCCACGCAGATAACGAAACGCCTATCAAAGTGCTTCATTCTCCGGCACTTCTTAGCCAACCATATTTTTAACTCCATTAACACGGTTTCCTTCTTAACCACCCATAAAACACGCGGATTCTGGCAAGAATGCACAAAGAGTCGGGTCCGAGTAGGCGTGCGATAAAGTCCATAATCATTTCGGCGTAAACCAGAGTTGGTTCTCAGTCGGCTAGGGTAGCATCCGAGTCGGTCAATCACGCTGAAGCATCTTTCTTAACTTTGTGGTCATTTGCTTCAACTGAAGCAATTCGAATCTTACATAATCCAACGCTCACGGACTGCTGACATTAGCCCGTACGTTTAGTCGATTTTTCTTCTTAGCGGTGGAGGTCATTTGACGAAAACTGGCAAGCCAAACTCTTAGTTCGAGCGGCTTCAAATGACTTTCCGCAGACCGGTATGGAGATGGACAAGGGATGTATCGAATAACTCTCCAAGACGTACATATTACCACAAAACTTTTATACGTGACCGATGAACATGCAGAACTTAACAGCAAAACGATAAGTACCGTGATGCAAACAAAGTATCCGTGTACTTTGGATTAACTGTTGATATAACACAGTCCAAGGAGTACCAACAGCAGCAGTGGTTCCCGTTTAAGTTGACAGCATTTTCAAATTTAGCTACCCGCACGCGACAGACAAGTTGAGCACAGAACAGCTTCAAAAGCAGAAGCCACAAAACAACGAGGAAACAAGTGAGTATGAAAAGAAAGAACAATGAAAAAACAGGAAAAAAGTAAAACTAAAATGTCGCAACATAACATTTTATGAGAGGAAAAAGGCTAACCTGTGAAGTAACAGCACGAATCAAATAGACCTGCAACAGATAGGTCATCACCATGTTAACTTTCTGTGAAAAACGTATTATTAGCTCCTACGTGGCATCTAAAGTCACACTGTTTCTAATAAATGTCAACTGCACGCCGGTGTTTTTGCATTGAAAGTTATCAAAATGCGAAGTCATAAGATGAACCAACAAGACTGGCGACAGATGGGGCTTTGCTGCGTCAAAAATCTTGGGTTCATGTTTACCTGATATGTGTTGTACACGCAGTGGTGGCAGTATTTCCAGGGAATATCGAGTTTAATTTCAATGCGATTCCTTCTGGTCATCCAAATCTAATACATTAACCTGAATACTAGAAGTAATATCACACAAAATTAGAGGTACTTGTGCATGGTGGGTTGACTTCGACCAACTTCATCCATGAATCAACAATACACCATACCTGACCATGTTTTCTTTTGGTTCACCAACTTGTCTATTCCTCGCGTCTTTCAGTTCCAGATTGCTCTTTTGATTGAACGGCCTCTGTAAATCCATAGATTCTTACCATTTTGCGATGAGCTTCTGAATATTGGCGTTTGGATCTTCCACTGTCTCTGTCTTTGGATCCTTGGAATCACCTTACGATGAAATGCTCCACGTTTTCCTCACTTTCTTGGGGATAGTTTCGATCACTTTCTGTTCCTCTCCAGTCAGTTCATCTTCATCGCCAGTAAATTAGCAAACATAGGCACATAACTTTCGTGTGCATTCACCAACCGTGCGTCCCAGGCGAATGAATGCAAGGGTTAGAATCTACGAAAGGAAAACTAATCAACATCATCATCACCACGACCTGCAAATAGCGAAAGGCTGAAAGGAAAATGAGGGCTCATTGGTTGCTGACATTTAAAGAAATACGGATCGTTAACAATAAGTTCCCACCCTGTTCAACAAACCGATGTTGAAAATATTCTAGGAATCCACAGTATTAAAAACTACCGTGCACATCGCCTACGGAATCTTCGTGGACTTTTTCGTTATCCAGATCGCTGTCCGGTTTCAGGAAAATTTCCCAGTCCCGCATTAGCGAGTGAAATTTGTCGTGGCTGGAGGAGACGGTTGGTTGGGATTTCGACGGTGAGCTGCTGTTGATATAAACCATTCAGTTGCTCATCATGACTTCGAGAGTAGCGAGCTTGCCTAACGTTCTGTGCAGCAGTTTCGTCAGCTCCATGTTGTCGGTTCGGAGTTCTGATATCTGTTTTTCAAACAGTTACCACTTAGCTTTTCAGCAGACGGATGTGACGCACCCGGAGAAACTACCGATACATTTCTGAGATACACACAACATACATTATATAAGGCAAGTCAGGGACCAGCGGCTTCAATGACGGAGTAAGCAGTTTCATATCAGTAGGCGTGATGGACTTCGCTTGAATAAAGAACAATCTCACTGCATCAGGAATACATGAGGCTGTTACCGCAGTATTAACCATAAAAATTGAACGATATATTGTCCACAGGACCCACATGAACCGAGCAGATCGCGCATCGCCCCAAAAGATGGGACTGGACATGGCCCCCATTTTGTGATCACTTTCGTCAAATTAACCTTAAAGTAAACAACAAATATATGTACTACCAAGTTTTGCTGATGAAATACCTTCGTTCTTCAAGGTGGCAGGGATAGTACCGAAAGAAACACCAACAATGTTGATGTCAAGTCTTAGACGTTTCCGAAGATATATAGTGGCACGACAATATAACCTTCGTGCAGAATCCACGGTACATCAGGACTGTATCAACCAGAAAGCTTCAAGGAGTAAGAAGACCAGGCTAGTATTACCGAACCATCCTAGGTGAAAATTATGTTCTTCAGTTCAGTCTTTAGCATGTATTTATTGAATAATGAAAGTGCGTGTTATCAGGCCTACAATAAAAGTGGTAAGAAATTTTATTACCTAAAATTTTCTGTAAAACATCACAAAACAATAACGTGAAAGCAACCAAGCCAGAGGCACTGTAGTGCCCAAAGCAGATACAGATTCACAGTGAACTGTTCACGTAATGAAACGCAGAGAGGAACCTTCAAAGAAGCGACACACTCAAACAGCGAACGCACGGGACAACAGCCACTACTCCGGTTGTCCGTTATAATCGTGGACCAAACTTGGGGCAACGTGGAGACACCATGAGAGGACGTTCTTCCGAAGCAGGGGGTTCCAGCAATAGTCCTGAAAAAGGGAACAACAAGAACCAGCATGAGCCAAAGGCCCACTAAGTCATGCACTCAACTTACATAAACGAGAACGGTGCTGAAGACATAACAGCACGATGTTGTACAATTCAAATTCAATCTGTGCGTGCTGTCTAGTTTTGACTGCGCACTACACACGTGACAATAAAATGACCCAGAGCTACCAAACTAGTATGGATGAATGAAATTTACACCAAAGTGACAAGCGCCTATTCTGAAGTCAGTGAAGCACACCGTTTCCAAGTTAATTATAGTCGTTATTGAACAAAAATTATCCCCAGGAAAATGCGCCATTCACCGAAGTTTCTCATTTTTCGTTGGTCAGTGGGGCAGAAAAGATAAGCAGACGGCTAGCCCACACTTGGCCAACATAGTCGAGTCGGCCACATATCTACTGGGCGGTCAAGTTTAACAAATATGCTCATTTTCGTGGATAGTTTGAAGGAGACATAAGATAATGGCCTAATATAAAATTTTATCTTCCTTGATTTAGTCAATGCTGTTAACCGTGTCGCGTTCGGCCCCTTCAGACCCAGGCCAGAAGCTTATGGTATCCAAGGAGAGTTTCTTTGCTAGATCGCCTTTTTTTGAATAATGAAACTTTTGAAGTTAAAAACGGATGGGACCTTTTTTCTTCCTCCCCGATTTCGATGGGTGTTGATTTCGTTAAGGCCTGTTGCATCATTTTGAGATTGTTGTGCTTTGTATGGTTATTTTTGAAGGGTGGCCCTATGTTTTACTATTTTCCCTAAGAAAAAACAGTACCAACCATTTTTATCCTTACCCCAGCTACTGTAACCGTTTCCCTTACTCTTATTCAGCCTGACCCCTGTACATTTCTAAATGTTAAAATAAGACATTTTTCTTCCATAGTCTTTCTTGGGTAGCTTATAATTCTTACCATTTCTCGATGCTTGAATAATCATTCTGCTCCAGCCCAACCAATGACCATTTTGCTTGGGTGAGCTCAATTCCGTTTTATCGTCCACCATTACTGAGTGGTGCCTAGTTGTCAAATTTTTTGTACAGGCACATTCTTTATTCAATCTCCGAGGATTTTTCACATTCGAGGCGATATATTTAATTTTCATGTACATTAATTCAATTAGTACCGTATTAAATCCAGTTTTTACGAGCGCCTTCTCATTAACCGTTTTGAAGATAGATTATCTTTTCTGCCGTTGGATATTGAGAGTCATTTTTGGATCAACAGATTACGTGTAACTCGGTGTGAAGTTGAATCGTTAGCGAACGGTTCAAAAATGGGGGTTCCTCAAGGGCGTGTTTAGTTCTCTCTTGTTTTCCATCTGCATCTACGGTCTTCAGAACAACATATCTATCCAGTCTCTTCTATACAGCAGTGACTCAACAATCTGGAACGCCACTGATTTCAATGCATTACAGACTGATGCTGATGCGAGTAAGTGCTGATCGGACGATTGGAGTTTGTAGTGAGATCACCTTCGGTGTCTCCAACATCATAACCACCCTGCGTCGTGATAGGTGCCCTACCAGTACCACCGCGCCGGTTCACATTACCTTGTAAATACAAACTGTTAACATCAAAGTTGTTGTGTTGGCGTAGGTATTTCAGTTTTACTCGTAGCTGTATAATGAACCCGCACCATCTCTACTACTGTAAGCTACATTCATTAGGATAACAATGTTTTAACCACTACCGTTGGGAACGCCGCTCAACCAGTCTGACGATTGTTTCAGTTCTGAAGGTCGACTGGAATTTCCGTCGACATTCGTCCTCTCTGGCGGCTGCCGTACGGTTGTACTTAAGGTTCTCTGACGTTCAACTCCCTAGAGTCATTAGTTGCTACGTTGAAGTCTACTTGTGAGCGGCGTTAATATACGGCTGGGGAAACCTAGGACGTACGAACCTTGAAACTAGCACCACGATAAGTCTACCATTAAATGAGGAGACGTGCGCACATATATTACTCGTTAGAGATTCCGGCAATGCCTTCGTGATTCATAATGTCTTCAACACGTTTTGCTATCTTCTGTACAGAAGATATCACGAAAATCGATGAGAAAAAATAACTGGGCATCTGGATGTCGTCTAACTTGTCCTTCGCGTATCACTACGAGATGGAGGCAGAAAAGGGACTTGCCACTTTTAGGATGAGGAAGCTCACTTTTGCCCCACGGACAACAGGGCTTTTTAATCAATTTATGGAGATTATATGAGACCACTGCTCAAGTATGCAGCTCAGACCATGTCTACTGTTCTGAAGAGAGACATTCCTAGTAACACACTTAGTCGGTCGATCGTTAAGTGTCCATCGCGCGGTTACCATACCTGCCACGGACTCAAGAAACGTTGTTCTCTGGTCTCGGCTTGAAACTCTTTATCTGTATCTCTTCGAATTCCGACGACTGTGCGATGATCTGTTCCACACACAATTAGCTTTTTTGGGTAGATCTAATAGTTCTTTTTCGTAGCAAATGATGAAGGCCGGCGAGGACATAACAGGACTCTCCTTTGAGTAGTGGTTTTTTTCTTACAAGATTATTAACCCGTAGATCGATTTTCCTTTTATATTCATCAGTGCACTTTTATAAATCGATTGAAAGCGTTGCTGGATTCCTGTTTACTAAAACAGAATAGTGATCCTACTCTGTTCATGGAATTTGCTGTAATCCGGAAGAGCGGTGTTACGCCCTGTTTTCAATATCTGCTTTTCAAGTCATTTGACGCCTACTTGACACCAAACAAGACAAACTGACCGAATCCGGGTACTTTGGGACTTCCGCCGTGAACCCGTTTATTAATCGCACAGTCATTGAATATACAGCAAATTAACTGTGG
Organism: Paragonimus skrjabini miyazakii; assembly: GCA_014338405.1. Lineage (NCBI taxonomy): Eukaryota > Metazoa > Platyhelminthes > Trematoda > Plagiorchiida > Troglotrematidae > Paragonimus > Paragonimus skrjabini miyazakii. Next base: position 145,541 of record JTDE01001333.1, on the reverse strand, counting down.
AGAGGATGAATGTTATCACTTAAACTGGATTTAAAATTCACGCAACTAGTAAGTAACATTCCAGAAAGACAGATGTGACATTTTAAGCAGTTTTGTTAGATGGGTATTCAACACCTTCGGAGTATGATGTACCGAGTTGGTTTTCGTGAAAGATAGGACATTTACAATCACAGATTTAGAATTCTAATTTAATAAAACGATTTGTTTGGTACATTTTTATAGTATGGAAAATTTTCTCCGTTGGAACGAAAAATAAAGAAACTAGTTAAATAACAAATGACGCATAATGATCATATTAACCTTAGGGTATGCAATGAGGTAAGGATTACAAAAACAAATGGTTGTCTAAACTAACTTTAATTCACATGTTTCCGTGAACATGGTGATGTTTAGAGTGAACAATATGAAGTCAGTCAACACCGTAAATTCTGCATGGGATATTAAAAGATGGACTCATTAATCGTAATAAACGCTCAGAACGTAGAGTATTGAACGATGACGTTATCGAGCAAACGTAAGAAGTTATTTGGAACAGTGAGTGGTTAGAGAGGTAGTATGATTTAATGTTCAGAATGTGTGTGTGTCGCTTCAAATGTTTTATTACTAAACTGACGCCATTACTGCAAGATACCGAAGTATTTAGATTTCTTATCGTCATCAATCATGTCTTGCCATTTCTCTGCTAAGATGCATAAATTCTGTTCCACTATTGGGTAAAAGTTCAAAATTACTCATAATTTACCGTGATTGCCTCATTCTCCCAAATTTTTCTACCAGTACTTTTCTAAAAGAGACATCATACTCCAGTATCGCTCTTATCGCAGCTCATCATTACTGCATCTCCTTGCTGCAGCCAAGACTAAAAATTCATTGACACTGGTATGAAACAGTCAGGTTGGACGGAACTATATTACCAAACATGTACACTCAGCCACGCCCGCCTGTAACTATTGCCCAGATTGACAGACCACTTCGATAGAAGACCTAGTAACTGTCCTTTCAAACCCCAATCTGTGACCGCACGACCAAGACTTCTCTCCACCTTGAAGTCTCAAACGTCATTAAACTTGATCACGGGTATTTCAATTGCTGGTAGTAGGTGACAACCTGTGGTGATTGTCACTAAACCTATTTCCCATGACTGTTGTTTTATTGCATGACTGACTTCAAGTTGTACAATTGCGCTCGAAGGATAAATTACTTGCTTTGCCTAGTTCGGTCGTTATTACTATTGCGTCGAAGCTAGCTCTGGGGTTGAGCTAATTTACCCACTCCATTTCTGTATTCCTGGAACCATCACACAACCACTCTTTGATGGTCGTACATACGATGATCACTGGGGGATTAATGACATCTGGAAACAACAAAACTCGATTTACTAAGTAAACCGGAACAGAGGCTGTGATATGACTTTGACAATTCACACATTCTGACCAAACAAAAAACACCCAAACGCATTCGTTTTTTGAATATGCCGAAGGATTTCAAAACAACTTCGACGGAAACACTTAAGAACGTGTTCTTGCCTAATATATACCAGATCGGGGAATGGAAGGCGGTGTATTTTCTAGACACGCAGGTTGGGCACGGCAGATCAACCTGTCCGTTTTAGTCCACCGGTGTACAATCAAGAAGTACATTGACAAGGAGCAAAGTTTGATTGCAATGTGTCTACAGTTGACATCTAACATTATCTAGACTAAAACAATAAGACACAATTAAAAAAGGGAGCTACGAAGCTAGAAGGTTGCACACAGTAACTAGAATTTGTGATGAGGTTTTTTGAAGACGCCGCTCAACAAAAACATTCAGTTAGGTGACAGAATCCTTATACCATTATCACCAGGAAATTTGTCCTATTGAATATCCTAATATCAAGGATTCGCCAGTCGTGATGAGGAAAATTGAACCTTATCAGGTGGTTTAATCACCGCACAACATGCAAACTTTAATGAATGCAAGTCCAAGTGATATGGAGACGAGTGTGAATGGAACACCAGTCTATCCACAAGCCAACCACCGGAGAATACGAATAAGTAGGAAAAATTCTGGAGGTCTTGAGGATTTAAACAAACCGTGGAATGTCTTGGTATTACTCCGGATGGTAATCAGTGGGGCACTGCTATCTTACAGAATGTAGCCCACGAAAATGGAAATGACATAGGTTCATTATACATAAACGAGTAAAGCTGCCGATCTACAATTATGCAATATTTTTAGTTCCAGTAGTTCGTGGAAAACTTACCTGAAAAAGGTGAGATAAACGGTTACAACAGTGATAGTAAGCCGTATCTTACTTCGTATACATTTTAGGATTGGGTGATTCCACTATACGCCCAAGGCAAGCGAAGAGTATTGTGTTGGTTCCAAAAGTACAGAAGTGGAATAATTGATTTACCTCAACCCCAGATTTAGTTTCGACGCATTAGTAATAGCACCCGAACTAAGCAAATCAAGTATTTATCTCTGGAGCTCAACTGTACAGCTTATTGTCAACAATGTAATAAAACGACAGTAATGAGAAGTAGGTTCAACAAGAAGCATCACAGAAACGTAGAACTTTCCAGTAAAATAACAGTTACAGCCATATCCTCTTTGTACACTAAAAGGCAATTTTTTGATATGCCTCCCTTAGTTGTTAATATATAGTAGGAATAACTATCGCTACTTGATGGTCCTAACGACTTTCCTGGTTGCATTTGGCTTTAAACGACTGCATCTGACTTTAAACTATTACATTCAGCCTTCAAATGATCATCTTCTAATTTTCAAACGATAAATGAGAATAATGGCACACTTTAGGCATTCTGGTGTTTACTTAGCTCAAAACAGACAGTTCAAGAATATCCAAAAAATATATTTCAAATCAACTGTGTTTTGAACAGAGCAAGCTAAAGATTCATCATAACGAACTCGAATTTGTCATCTATCCCTGAAAGTGGAATTGCTTTTATTACAGAAAGAGTTAGTTAAGTTTTTCCTTCTCAGATGTGCTATTAACCATAATTTCAAAAGTGCATAATATCAAGCAGCTTTAGGAGACTATAACTGAAAGAAAAAGCTTGCTTCGTCCAATAGGCAAACTAAAATGGATCAAGAAATAGTCAGTCGTTGAAGCTGTTTGCAAAATTCCCTAAACTGAAACAACGGTTAATATCACACTAATCAATCAAGGGGCTTATCGTAGGTGATTCCCTGGTTACCGTATTGCAAAGGTTTTGAACAAATTGTACACATAGATGAACGAAAAGCTCATTATAAGTGTTTCTAAATCACAAAAGTATCTCAATTATTTTCATCATGTGTACACGGATAGAAACTAATAACTTAAATATGATAGTTTCAGAAATACAGAAATGAATTAGTTAACTTAGCTGAACCCCAGAGCTAGCTTCGACGCAACAGTAATAACAACCAAACTAGGCAAAGTAAGTAATTTATCCCTCGAGCGCAATTGTATAACTTATAGTCAGCAATGTAGTAAAACAACAGTAATGAGAAATAGGTTCAGTGACAATCACCACCACAGTGTATGTGTATTCCAAAGATACAATTTTTTTTATCAAACTGAACATCAACATTTGATCGCAGATTGTGCATTTCTCATAAGCCTTCCAGCTGACCTACTTCGTAAGGAAGTGCTAGACTCGAGTAGTAGTTGTCCTTGTCCGGACCGGAATTCGCACTCCGGTGCTTATAAAACTAACGTGTTAATCCCAAATCCAATAACCGCACACTAGGTCTGGCCGAATAATTGTATCCAAGCGTTTATCTTCTAATGTTCTGGTTGTCTATTCATTTTCAAGACAGTAAAATAACAGAGAACTTTTGTTCACTCCTATGGATAACTTCGTGTTTAGAAACTTTAAATCAATTCGGCATTAGGGGATTTTTGGAACCGGCTGAGCAATGTATATAGAGGTGTTTAACACTTGGACACATAAGCACCGCCAAAGTGAACAACACCGAAAATATTCAAGAGGGCAGGAGTGCTAATTCCGGTCTGGAGGAAAATATGCGTCACCCATGAGCTCAAATTAGAACAAAAGTTGAATCTAATGCTTCCTTACGAAGTAGGTCAACCGAGAGGCTTATCTGAATTTCATATTCTGCAATCGTATGTAATTTGTTGCCGGTTTAAAACTTGGAATGGTTCCTTCTATTCAGTGTATTTTATCTGTTGTAATCCGAAAATAATCGTTTTTGAGTTATGCACAATTAGATGCTCACCCAAGGCATTAAACTGCATGGTTTCCCAAGTTATTTATATTTGGATACAATGCATCAGCAGCGTCGGGGTTGGAGAAACTTATAATATAGTTATCTGTCGGCAAGCTTCGATACACCGATTGGTAATGATCAGTTCTTGTTATCTTTTCTTTAGTACGAACGACTTCCGTTTATCGTATTTCGTTTTACCCATGCATAAGGCAGAAGGTTAGCACGTTTTTGCTCTGCTGACCTGCATGATACATTCTGAAATTTTTTCCTTCACTCCTGTGCAACTGTGTGTGTGCTTGATTTAACGATACGACTTTGCATGGGGGATATATAAAACTACGAGGTAGGTGACTGACTATCGGTAGAAAAAATACATATATATCGTTTCGTATCTGGTCTGATTAGGCAGGCTGCCAATTATTAACAAGCCTATTGGAGCTACATGCGCTTCAGAAACACCAGGCTCAGTTTTGATTGACGAAAAAGCTGCCCGCATTTACCTGTCCGTTTTCCATAATTGTTAGCACTCGGACTCGACGACGAAACCGCTTTGTAGCAGGTGGGAAAGACAAATTTCTGTTGCTCCATCTAACGTTTATAGATCAGTTTCAGAGATTTTGGACACTGCAAACGTGTGCGAGAGAATGCATGGTGTCAAATCAATCACCTTAGATAATGACGTACACAATGTTGAGATTATTTAAAGTATGGTCAGATATTGCGCACAAGTGAAAGAGCGAGTGCATGGGAACATAAGTGGACAGAACTGCTATTAGTCTAATGAAAAGTGATTTTGCAGTAAATTAGTGAGCAATCTAAATAATAAGTTAGAATTTTAAGTTTCATTCGGGCGAGCAAGAATTTCATATGTGTGATTCGAGTGTAGGCGTAACACTTTAGAGTGAGAGTAACCAGATTATAGTCTAATAATTTACTTATCTACTACTAATGCTGCTACCATACGAATATTACCACTATGCTACTACTGCTTTGTTATAAAAAGTGCATACACAACGAATTAAACTGAGAAGGATTCTGTTCGACAGGAAAGTAATACAACAGTGTAACCAATGCAACCAATTTCAAACCAAGCGGATCACGATAACCTTGTGATGAAGACCGGTAAATTATCAGCACCAAATTCTAGGGGCAGTTAAATTAAACCACTTGACAAAGCCAACGGTAATCTTTCCGTGTTCAACGAAAATGTGAAAGTAATTATGAGGTGTGAGATGAACAGTTTGAAATCCTGATGGACATGGCAATAAAACATGCGAAAATCTCTATAGGACGATAAAGACACTAGCATAAGTAGATAGAAATCAAACTGTTTATCGGACCACCCCCAAATAGCATAGGTTCCTCTTTTGTCACACCCACTTCCATATAACTTCCATATACGAGCAACCTTACCTAATAACGTAATTAGATACACCTGAAAATCCAAGATGTCCATTAGTGTGCCCATAGGTACGTCGCTTAAGGGTGACACTGACAAGTTTGTGCATTGTCTGTAACAAGCAAGAACGTTTGATTTTTTTTATCTCTAGTTCAACAATTTACCACAATCCATGGACATCGACAACACATCTGGTGTCTCTTCTCGATATCCATCATTTGCCAGGCTTATCTGTCGGATAACCCAGAAGTACATCACTAAGCCGTAACAAGGTTCTTAAGTCGGGAAATATTCTTGAATTCATTTTCTCCAGATTACAGATGTTGAATCCTTGGCTTGTTTCCCTGGCTTCATATAAGTTTTTGTTAACGTTGTCGAATATGCTGGTTTTTACTTGATCAAAGGTATCTCTCGTTAAAGATTTTTTGATTTCACTGAGAAACACTAACAGAACTTTGTTGTTCATTATCTAGCCATTTGCCAAAGACGAGAAAAGTTCACCTGCCTACATAATACATTGTGCTTCATCAATACATCGATGGTTGCAATCATCCGAGGTGATATAATAATTTACACTTCTTCAAAGTGATGCGGAACTGATGACTGAGTGAGTGAGCCCGAGATGCTTCAAGCGTGGTTTATTGGAGGTTCCCATAGAATTTGTTCCGTTATCAATAAACATAAGATTTGATTGCTTCGTTAACCAAATATTAACAATGCTACCAAAAATGTCATTCGACAAGAAATGACAAATTTCAGTTTGTATTTATCAGGTCTGCAAGGAGAAAATACATCTTTACCTTTTCTGTCATCTTCTGTCTGATTTCAGAAATACTAATGCAAAATAGATGATACTATCTAATGCTAACAGAACTCGACTGGGAAGCAACTGCAGCAATGCAAATGGAAACAGTATTTTTCACTCCGAGTTGGTCGTATTCTTCCACAATCAAATCGAAAGCCGCCAACACCTTAACAACCGATCCGACTTGACAAATCAAAGCTTGCAGTTGTGTTGCAGTTGGGACAAGATGCATTATCGTATGACTTCTGTTTTTCCGGATTTAATGAGACGGTGACTCAGTTAATGCGGGGATCCTTCGTAGAATTGTTAGATATTTATCAGGTCTGCGGCAGGTGCAGCGGTGTAAACACATGTTATCTACAACAAGGTTAGGGAAAAACTGTCAAAGCTGGTTTACACTCGTTGGTTTCATTTGATTGATCCCAGACAGCATCTTGACTACATCAGTACGGAATATTTAAGATGAATTAACTGTACTTTCTTACGACGGACGAGTCTCACTATAAACAATATCAGCGGTCTCAACACCAGATTATTAGACGATTTGTGGTAGCACTTTAACACAAGACATAATGAGCTCCACAATTATGCATATGCTCCAGAAACCTTGTCCATTAGCAAGACTGTTGAATGCCTACCAACATATCCAGTATTGTTAATCAGACTCAACTGCTCGCCTTTTCTTTTCAGCTTAAAGCAATTATCCAGTAAATCAGCGGATTATGTGGTTAACGAACAATTTCGTCAGTGAACTGAAAGCTTTGGAACCCCAACACAAATTATGAACATTGCAGTGACCCGTCTCTAATCTTCTAGAAGCGAATTTAGTTGCGCTACCTTTTGAACTAACATGTCTTCACTGCTGCGGGTCACAGGCGTCTTGTATTGCTTTTATGCAATCTTGTACGATAGTTTTTCAGTCTGAAAGTGATGTCATTCAGATAATGAACAACAATTGTGAAGTCGTCCTAGAAATTAGTTCAGGCGATGTCTGACGCCATTTCTTCACACATGGACTTATGAAACCCCAAACCGATGATAACAGCAATCAGATGAAATATGGGAATAGTCACCTCTCGATGGTTCCACATGAGATTTCAACAAAGGTAGAGCGTATTGTGGATTACTTTATACAAAATCGTCTCAGAAATTTACTACACTGCCAAAATCAACTTCAAAGACATCGTTAAAGAAGTGTTGCTCATACCTCTGGAAATATGAGCGACATAATACACTATGAAAATATGTGCACTATACGTCCATGTGTATTAATTTTGTCGTTGTTTTCATTCGTTATACTCCAAGTCGCCTACAGACTCGCCACATCCAAACTCAGGTTTCCGTAATATCTGTAACATTTGTTTTGCCGCTATTCGAACAGGAGAGACAGGAGCATCTGACCCTCAAGGATCGCGTTAAATAGACACAAAATAAAGTAAGCTATATCAAATATGTAGATATTTATTAACACTAAATTAAAAATCCAAACTGTTTTTTTCAATTGCTCACTCGGGCCTTAGTGTGCATTCGGCTGGTGGGGAACTCGAAACGAGTTGTCAAACAGTTAAGGCGTTTCGGACCTTATGACATAAGGACAACCAGTTAGTCAATCGTAATCCGCTGCGTACCAACCGTTGTCAAATTTTAGCTGTGAGTACCTTGTATCCAGGTTACACTGTGCCAATACCAAACAATCATAAAGGCAGAAGATGGTGGTGGCTACCTCTACAAGTAGCCCACAGTAAACTGAGGTTTTCATGATGCACAATTCGTAAATTGGCAGTGATAATTCTCGCCGAACGCACGCATTATTAACTGGCATTTTCAGAGTACAGTATGGTCGGATGCCTTCCGACACGTCTCAAGTCTCTTGTTACCAAAACGGCAAGGTAAGCTGGGCATCACATATAAGAATAACTAACTTCCTTGTGTATCTTTTTCACGTATTTGTAGGCAACCTTTCCGTGGCCGTGTACTAGCACGTGATCCTGATTTAATTTTTCGAATGAGCCAGCCTACGCACTGTCATACCAAAATCGATTAGTAAGCCTTTACAAAAACACTTTCGTGAGAGTGGAACAAAGTAATGTCCGTAATCTCTAAACGTGTTCTTTACTGCTGCTATTTCGGAGTTGTATTTCTAGAAATGAAGTTCCTCGAAGGCTTAAGTAGTGACAAAATAAACTCGCACATTGTTTTCCGTTAGTGTGCAGTAGAATCGTCCATGTTCAGAGTAACATTGTTGGACACCTTAGATGACTATCTCTGTGCAATGATCCAAACAGAACGCAGCCGATATTCGGTGTTAGGACTTACGACCGTTTATGTCTTTGCATGTTTTATTCTCCCACCCAGTGCATTTCGGAGATAAACAAGGAAACGCTGGGCTCAGGTAAGTCATCAGATTGTGTTTTCCGTGAACACGGTCATTGGTCGACAGCATCTTGTATTCAATAACAGCATCATTTGACTGATATTAACACGTTCTTACCTACAGCCCAGAGTAAACTATGGTTGACAATTTTGCGTTAAACATTTTGCATTCAGTAGTGAAACTCGACTGCACTGCTGCCAATACCAAAACAGGTGGCAGATGTTCTACTCCCATTGTCTCAAATATATTCCCTGGACCAAATATGCACCTAAACCGTCGTCCAAAAACGCATGGGTTTAAACGCATGTGATTAGACCTTGTGTACAAGCCGACCTAACCTTCACACACATTTTGCTTTCAAGCACCATTCTTAATCTACAACAAGCCGTGGTGAACCGTCGTCCATCAATTTGTATGCAAGAAGGTATGCAGAGTACTTCAGAAGTTATCTGCACCGAGCACTTAGTGTAGAGGACCATATAAAATGACAGGCCGTAGTAAGTATATCCTTTGGTCTAGCGCACAAAGTTTTACTACATCGTTACTTCCGTGTAATTAAGTTTGTCACCTACCATATGGTTCACAAGATTGTGGGCATTAGGGTAATGAGTTAGTTAGTGGCTGATTTGCAAAACAACTCTTACTCGAAAGGATGTGACGCACCTATGTGAGTAATTGCAAACGTATGGAATAGTATCTCTCGTTCAACTGTTTGGAATCCACAGCTGACTACCCAAATCTACTACTGAGTACACGGACTAGTTTGCCCGCAGTTGCGCTTTGGCTTTCAAATTTGATTGCTCCTTCACTCATGAATAAGTCGTTGGCTACCGCTATTTAACCATATTATTTGTTGAAGGGTTATTTGAAATCGGAATATCCCAGGTTTGCTATTCTGATACGTACCTCAGCTGCGACAAAAGAGTCCGCCGAATTTGCATCCTTAAAGTCATCAATGATAAGAACACGGCGGGCATTGTTACTGGAAATTATCAACAAAATAGTGAATCCAACGAATTATTTGGTGGATTCCATTTGACAAAAAGAACTGAGTGAGTGACTGAATCTAAGTGTGAAATTTCTGAGCTCCCGGCATGGCTTTATAACTCAATTGACATAATTCTTGCTTCGTTTTGTTGACTGTTCGAATCCATTTGAAGTCCAGAGTTCTCGCAATGGAGACCCTTCAATCTTATGAGGGCTGCCACACTTATCAGTTCCACCAGTTGCAGATTAAACTAGGCGATGTTTCTGACCGAATTTATCAATGAGTTTTTTCAGCTCTTCCACGTCTGTCTGTAAGATATTCAACATTCGTCAAAGCCCAATTTGAAAAAAGCAAGAGGTATCGTGGTCATTTGGTCAGGAAGCTTTATTTTGCGTCAAAATTAATGTTGAATCTTTGAATTAAACTTCCAATAAAGCATAGGATTCCATCTAAATAACACAGTTTAACCATGAAGAGAATGGAGGAAACAACGAAAATGAACAAAGAGTTTGGTGGCAACCTCCTGTGTATTACTTTTAACATCCAGTTGTAATTTCATATCGTAGTTCAAAAAGAGTCTATGCATCTGAACAATGAACTTATCACGTTCTTTGTTCATTTCCTGTACATCCGACATCTCCAACCTAGCGATGTGGGCCTGATTTGTAACATCAAACATAGGTTCTTGTCAGCTCGTTTTCAATTCTCCACCAACTCATACGACCTTATCTTACTCTGCTTCCTACTGTTCTAAGATCACTTATTAGCAATCATTAATTTCATTGTAAGCAGTGAGAACCACGCACAATTTATCACATCAATGAAAGGGGTTGATAGTTCTGTTCAATCAAAAGCTTCATAGCGGCTACCGGTAGGAAACCGTGCTCCACGACATTTTTCCAAATTAGCACTCTGAGAAGAAATTGGCACCTAGCGCGCGACCCGTAGTCGCGGGTGACTTTGATTCTTCAGTCATTTTTGGCAAAATTATGTTCACTATAACTGTATCCTAAATTGGAGTAGCAATGTAACAATTGCAAAAATTCCACCCCAAGATGAGCACTATAACTAGGTGAGCAATAGCGCTGAATTCTCTGATCCAGAGCTCAAAGAATATTGGAACAAAGATAGTTGACACTGAAATGATGCACCTGGGAAACTGTGGACAGTTAATGGTTAGTTTATGTTCAAAGTATCTCCGCAACGTAAAATGTGAGATAACTTGTTTGACGCACTCAAATTAAAGGAAAACATGCAGAACTTCGTGCGTGAAAATAAAATCGCAAATAAAATGAAGCCGACGCCGAATTGTTACTTTCCGTGAATTGGATACTGTTGCGGCACTGGACACACAGTGTAATGATGAGGCGACGTTTAATCACACTAATCTCGTTACAGAAACTGGGGTGTTCTTAGAAAATAAGAAGAAGCATTGTTACACTGAAGGACACGTTTGAGTTTCGGAAGCCTAAAATACGAAAATATTTACATGGTTTGGATGATAATTTCAAACCCTTTAACATATATGTCTTGAAACGGGTGAACAAACAACTTATTGTTCGGTAATAAAATCGTCGGCTGAAAATTCATGAAGATAATTTATTCCTACTCCGAATTCTGGACTCGATAAAATTTAAACTGTTATACACAACTGATACAGGAACTGTCCAGTCCACTTAGGAACAAGTCAACATAATGCAGTTTTAGGTAGACGCTTTAATTCCTGTAATCTGTAGGAGAACTAATTGTTTAAATCGTGAATGATACCTTTTTGCGAAAGTGTAATCGCATAGCTGTGTTTGCACTGACCGACCAAATGTGTGCCGGTTTGGTGACTTCTTCCCAATCGGACTTATGAGGTTTTCAGTGAGTTTACCTGGGTGAAAATAGTTCAGTGACATGGACATAGTATTAAATCGTGACGGCAATTAAAGATAAAACCAGGATAAGTTTCGAAGATGTTTGGATGGTTAAAACCGTTTATCTTCGGACTGGCTACATTTCTTGTGTTTATGAATGCATTAAGCCAAACGAAAAGAGCAACTGTACAAAAGTAACTTAATAGTGACACGCATTAGGTGACAGTGACTAGCTGCGAAACGTTACTGGCTAAGACTTCTGGGTGTTGAACCAGATCCTCGGTTATCACTGCAATATTTTAAACGATCCACAAATGATAAATAAATGAAATCAGGAAATTTACTAGAAGCTTTGAGCAAAAATTATCTGTATTGCAGACTGTGCAGAAGCGTGAAATTTCAGAAATTTGGTTTGGATATTTTGGTTCCGCCATCGTAATCTCTCAGAGTGTGTTACTGTTAGCAAAGTATTTTCAAAAAAAGAGTTACAAGAGAAGGATCAATTGATGAACACAATGGTCTTTTTTTCAGGTCACCTCGCTCCAGTTGCTTTTCAGGAACAGTAGCGTTCAGCCACTCTTATGTTTTTCTTGTGTGAAGCGGAGTCACACCATAATGATGAAAACAGGTGTCATTTCGTTCACTAAAAGACGGTTGTTAGATTACGAGCATAAAGGTTCCCTCAAAATTTCGAACATATGAACTTCGGGGAGATTGTTTTTCAAAAACCGTTGAACAGTTAGCCGGTCCTTCAGAATGCCAGCGACAGAAATAGAAAGGGTTTTGATCTTCAATGGACTTGGCAGTAAAATTTGGACCAATTCGTCACGATACAACGGAGATTCGTTGATATAAATGGTGAGTTGAAAATTCCAATAATTATCAGACCAGAAACAAATTTTGACTACCCACCCGGATAGCAAGATGGTACCGCCTGGAGTGGTAATTTCTCAAGCTCGTGGAGTTTTCGCTTCCTTGTGTCTATCTGCAAATAATGGTGTGACATACTACAGTGTGCTCTTATGCTAGTCACTTTTTGTATTGGCAAATTCTGTGTTGAATTAAAAAAAACCCGGACGATCTGCCAAGTCACCAGTGAACATCTCTGACTTGTCGACGTATTTTTGTGGTAAAAACTCTTAGCTTCCGGGAACTAACAGATATGATGTTGCTAATAGCACTCTACTTCCTGAAGACCAATTTTCGCAAAGCACTGACAAATATCAGAGGCAGGGAGATAACCGTTTATTTGTCGATAGTCTTTAAAAAATACTGGACCTGGTCCTGACTCGAATTTGCCACTATTCTAACAAGTGTCGATAGACAGCATCTTTCGATCATCTGTTATTCAGTTTTCCCATCGTTTTTGTCCAAGCACTGGGGACGGTTTATACGTTGATCTCATTGGCGCGTACGTTGATCAGTACTCCAGCTCTATCAGTTCACGTACAACGTAATTAATACGAAAGTCTATATTCAGAGGATTGACATATTGGCAATTAGCGAAGACAGTTAGTAACCTAACGAAGTTCATAGGTCTAGAGACCGAGAAGCCTGCTAGCTAGTTTAGAATGCATTCATTACCCCTTGCTCATCTACTCGAGAAATCTGTGTGCTTGCTTACGTTTCCACGAGCTGTTGTTTGCATTACGGATAACGGTGACCCAATGGACTAATGCAATAGTTAGCGTTTTCTTATGGGCCTTCCAAAGAGTAGAATGTGTCACACCAACCGAAGCCCACTAAATTTAGATTTTCCGAACGGATAGTTGTAACGATCAAACTTTGGGGAATTTGAGTAATGATTTCTTCCAGCCCACCTGAATTCAGCATAATTTCACGAAAAAAAGACTTTTGAGATAATTACACATAACCCTCAGTTTGCTCTGGAACGTGGGTCTAACCGTCTTGGAAATGAAGATTTTCTAACATCAAGATAAAAACAAAGAAGCGAACAAGACTTATTCCTGTGTTCGATCATCAGACTAATTACAATACGACAGCCATGAAAATAATAACTTGATAGAGGTTATGGATTAACTGTTTGCTTGCAATTACGAAGTCAGTGTTCTAGACCATGGGCCTGATTGATTGTTGGACAAGAGAGACCAAGTGTCTGCACGAACCTCTTCTGAGCACAGTGGTCACGGTTGCGCACCTGGATACTATCAGCACCTGCAACTGTTAGCATTTTGAATTACACCATTTCTGATAGAGATCTTGGCAATCGGTAGACAATCTTCGCCGGCAGACAAATTTTTACTAACCCTGATTATTGTTTTCAAATCCACTGTACTATAATCATTCTAATAATCAGACACAAAAATCTTGTTTGCCACTTTGTTGTCCTCAAGAATTCAACGGGTATTTTTGAATAAAGTAAACACTCCTGTCAGTGTTTGCAATACTCTTTGATGCTCATCTTCGAATCAATACTCTACGACCGGATTTTCCATACACACTACCTCTACCTGACAGATCGAAACAAGGACGAAACCAGTTGTGGAGAGTCGGTTTGACGAAGTAGGTTGATGTACATATACTGTGACAGAAAAATGGAAATATTGGTTACGGACACGTTCCCGTTGTTGCAGATAGTCGATGTGCTTTTGTCCTAACGCCTGCTTATTGATCCTACCAGCCGTTTGTGGTCTGGTTAAATTGGATCAGTTTGAGAATTTATACAGTCAGGTCGAATCACTGGTTCCGTCATCAGAACTCAATGCGGAACACTTCAAAACTACCCTAGTTGACACGTCCTATCAGTACCTCAACGCTAGACCGCGCTTAAGCAGTATTCTGACGAAACGGCGTATCCAAGAACTGAACGATTTGAGAAGAGATAATGATATTCTGTTATCGAAACCTGACAAGGGTGCAGGAATTGTATTGATGGACAGATAGACTTATCTGCAGAAAATGGCTGATATATTGAGTGAGTCGTCCAAATTCAGCAACCTTCCCGATGAAAAAGATAGGACCGATGCGATCGAGAAAAGCATCTCTAGAATTGTAAGAAACCTAAAACAACAGAGTTTGATAGACTCCGCGACATTTGAACGAATTCGACCAACTGGAACTATAATACCCCGATTGTATGGTTTACCGAAGGTTCACAGAGAAGGATGGCCATTACGCCCGATTCTTGATATGTGTAATTCTCCATATCATTCGATGGCACAGTGGCTAACAGAGTTGCTCGAACCCGTTCGGAAGGATATCGCAGTGCATTCGCTGAAAGACACGTTTGAGTTTGTTGAGTCTATCCAGTCGCTGAATGTAGAAAACATAAAGGTGTTTTCCCTTGATGTAAGCTCTTTGTTCACGAATGTACCACTTGTGGAAACTGTTGACTACCTCTATGGGTATATTCGTTCTGAAGGTTTAAGTGTGGGCTTACCCGAAGACACGCTCAAACAGCTGATATTAACATGCACACAGAATGTACAGTTTCAGATTGATGGGAAAAGATACCGTCAGAACGACGGCGTTGCGATGGGGTCACCGTTAGGCCCACTGTTGGCAGACATCTTCATGGCAATGTTAGAAAGAACTACACTGCGTGGACTTGTTGACAATAGCACTCTCTACAAGAGGTACGTAGACGATACCATCTGTGTAGTTGACGAGAATGTGGATCTGGATAGCCTGCTTGCTGAGGCGAACACAGCACACCCTAATCTCAACTTTACACTTGAGGCCGAGAAAGATGGACGAATATCCTTCTTGGATGTGGCACTGAGTCGTCGTGTAGACGGTTCAGTTAGGAGGAGTATTCACAGGAAGGGGACTTGGAACGGCCAGTATACTCACTTTTTCAGTTACGTACCCCTTAAACAGAAGGGAAACCTCGTCCGTAGTTTAACACACAGAGCTATGAGGATATGCACTGATGACACGATTGAGGCAGAAATGTTGTTGTTACGACGGATATTCGCCGAGAACGCCTATCCTGTAAACTTCGTGGATAGACATATGACACTGACAGAACCAAGAGTTAAGCTCCCATCTGCAGAAAAGAAGTTGGTTTACTTGACGCTAGATTACAAAGGAGAGGCGTTGGCTGAACTAGTGACTCGTAAAATAAGTAGTGCAATCGAAAAGACCTACAGTGCTGCACAACTACGAATCTCGTTCAGATCCGACCCGGTTGTCCACGTACAGCTCAAATATATGTTGCCTCATTTTGCCTCATTTTGCCTCATTTTGCGTATACTCTTTCACATGCTCCTGTGGAGCAGGTTACGTCGGTCGCACAACCAGGCGCCTTTCTCAGAGGATACGTGAACACCACCCCGCGTGGCTGACTAAAGGCGAGGTGAAGTCCATTTCGAGTGCAATTCTGGCTCACCTTGTTGACTCAGGGCACCAAGTCACACCGGAGGTGGCTTTCCAGTCCATTTACCGCTTGCCCAGTCATCAATCCAGAGGAGTCAAATTTCGTATTCTGGCCACCGCGGAAGCGATCGGAATTTGGTTGCGCAACCCACAGTTGTGCGCTCAGAAGAAATTTGTACAGGCCCTACGGTTACCATGGCCTCCCGTGACTGATTCGACACCCCTGGTGGTCAATTTTTTCACCTAATTGCCCTCCAATTCACAATCTAGTGATGTAATTGTGTGACTAATTGCTTTCGATTTTGATCGCATGACAACCATGATAATATAAAATGTTATGTAATTGGCCCGATGATGAATAACCGAAAACAGACTGTTCGCCAAAACACCTTTTTACTTCTAATGAACTCATTGGGCTATTCGAATCGTTAAATTGGATCAATAGGTCTCTGCTTTCTGATTGGTTGTTTGTCAGACTGGTCATGCTTTTGGGTAACATGTTACATTCGTTTTGGTCACCCACTGAGTGGCAGAATTTCAGTGTACGCTCTCGAGTCTCGTGTTCTGATTCCGCACGGCTGGACGGGTTATAACAATTGGCGACCGACAGTGGCAGATCCTTATCATCATGTCGATATCACTCGAGGAAGTTCAGAAGCTTCTTAAGCAGCAGCACGGGAAGTACGAAACTACTCAGTTGAAGTTGA
>JTDE01001333.1:72074-125859 GCA_014338405.1 Paragonimus skrjabini miyazakii | reverse complement strand
AGAAGGTAAAGTAGAGGAAGTGATTGATGTTTTCCTGAGGGCCTACTGTTCAACAGCTAACCCAGCGACACCGAAACAGCAGTCACCAGCTGAAGCATTTCTGGGACGACAGTTGAGAATTCCACTAGATGCTACACGCCTAAAGATCAATACAACAGAGATAAATGGATCAATGGAAGCGCAGTTCAACAGGCATCATGGAGCACACCCCCGATATTTCCGACCGGGAGATGCAGTCTATGTGCGGAATATGCGTCACATTGGGGAAGTTTGGCTACCAGGCCTAATTGTCAGTCGTAAGGGTAATGTTGTCTACCGAGTCAGAGTTGGAAAATTCATCTGGACACGTCATATCAATCACTTGAGACAACGAGCCGATGATAGCCAGGAATGCCATCGGACCAACGATCAACTACCCATTAACATATTGTTAGATACGTTCTCGTTAATGCCAACATGCCAAACACCCCCAGTCATCTCAGACACTTTGGATGTTCGCAGATCTAATCGTGTTCGTCAACCAATCGCACGTTTAAGTGTTAACCCCAGGAAACATTCTTATGACATGTGACTAACTCGCTTTTGTTGAAAATAGATGTTACGGACACGTTCCCGTTGTTGCAAATAGTCGCTATGCTTTTGTCCTAATGCCTGCTTATTGGTCCTACCAGCCGTTTGTGGCCTGGTTAAGTTGAATCAATAGGTCTCTGCTTTCTGATTGGTTGTTTGTCAGACTGGTCATGCTTTCGGGTAACATGTTACATTCGTTTTGGTCACCCACTGAGTGGCAGAATTTCAGTGTACGCTCTCGAGTCTCGTGTTCTGATTCTGCACGGCTGGACGGGTTATAACAATATTATACTTAGCTGTTTAGTACGAAAATATTTTTGAAAATATTGGATCAGTATCATGTCACTTACCTGTAGATATCGCCCATAAACATATAATAAATTTCCTATTTTATGTAAAAATTTCCTCCTTCATCTCTGCCTCATGGATCTAACACAAATCTATCCCTGCCTAATCCAGATGTGCAACTTATTGCATGTGCTAGATATTTGTCACACTTCACTAAACCATATTGATTACTTTAATATCCATAATTCTGACGTCGCTCAAGGCAGGCAAATCCTCATATGTCCCAAAAATGGAACACTGTCGTATTACAGACTGTGTGCGTATCATTCATGCACCTCGGTTTGCCGACACTTTTTAAAGCTCTCTATTGAGCTCTCCAACTGATCGTCGGTTGTATTCAGCTGTATTTTTTGAACTGATCTCCCTATTGAAGTGTTTCATGAGTGTTGCCAGTACACTTCTGGCCTCTTTAGCTAACTCCTCCAGTCTCGTTTAAAGAGCAAATCAGGGGGATTATTCCGGAGTACGAGTTCACATCGACAACGCAGTTATTGTCCCACTTTTTCCCTGGCGACACAATACAATCCTTCGATTAGATTCGGAACCGAAATGTAGTACATCGAACATCAAATCTTCCTGTCACTGTATTCTGGATATCTAAACCATCCTTCAAAGTCCGTGTGTTACGGTTTGTCGTCGGAGTCTATTGCCAGGTTCCCAGTATATTGATCCACCGGTCAACATTCTACCATCCACGCGCCCCCTTGATAATTTTTTTTCATATACGGGCCGCGTATGATGGAATACTTCAACAGGCGCCGTTCTGCTACAGCGCTAATAATGCGAACATTGACTCATAGAAGGCGAACTATAAATCCCCGTTTTTCGCCCGCTTACTGCTCTTCTGCTGGAGCAACCCTAGAACAAGATCAAACTGATTAAATGCCATAACACATTTTGTTCGCATCAGTCCTAATAACAAATCGTCTTGCGGACCTGTGTGACTGTGCGTGCTGAACAAACAGGTTTGACTCGGTAATTTTGGTTTCAGGGATTAAATGTAATACGTCGGTTGTTACCAACCTTTCCTGCGAGTAATTGTCAATACCCACCACGTTAACTGATCAAACTTAGCATAACACAAATTTTGCTTAAGTCCAACCCGTTGTTCATATGTTTAGCGGCTCTATCTATAAAAAGTCCTTTGGTTGGCGGTGCTTGGATGAGTTTCCGGTTATATGGCAATAGCCTTCCACTCACAAGTTTTTGTTAGCATCAGACTTAGGCTGCCGCTTTTTCTGCAAATATGTATGAATGAGGTAAGATCAGACGTTGTAAAAACCAAACATGTTCAGCTGAGGATTATACATGGCAGCATATCTCGTAACCATTTGACTCTCATCCAAAGAGTTATTAGTGTGACACTGAAACTGATTACAACTGCTGATTAGCTCGATTTTTCACGAGATACTTTTGGGAATATACTTATCAGTTACCAAAAGTTCACGTCAAACTCTGACGGCTGATTGTTTGATAGTTTTGGGGTAGACATGTAGAGCTGGACAAAAAGTGAACACATTTTGTGAATTTGTTCCAAAAAGGGTTAAAATGTACTTTGTGTAAAAAAATGAATAGTTGGTCCACATTTAGTGGAAAGTGGAGTAAACAAATGGAGGTCACAGATCAAGTTAAATTAGAACTACTGGCTTGATGGATGTCTCGCGCTCGTCACTGTTTCCATAACCGGTCGATATGAAGAAACAAGTCACAACGAATTTCCATATTTGTGCTGAGCGAGTGAACTGTGACGTGTTGGATCGATTCTGGTACGAACTATGGTTCATAGGTTTGTGTAGGAAAATTTTTTAAGGAAATACGCATTCCCAGGGCAGAGTGTACTATAAGTTAATGCTGGCACACGTGTTCTATATATGGGACGCCATAAAGACATTCAGTGAACAGGACGCTAGTAGGGTACTGCAAAATAGCCACAATCATTTACAGCTAGTTTTAGTTTCAGTCTTTAGGAGATACCTCTCAGAAAATGTTGTTCAAACGGTTTGCATTCAATAACTAGTTAATTTTGTGGTTTATTTGACACGTTCTATTTCCCACTATTGTCTAGATCAACAATATTACCGGGATGCGACCGATTGCGGTTAACCTTTCATCAACCGTGCTGTTCTTTGAGGGTAGTGGCGAACAGATCCTTACACCAACTACATAAAATGGTGTTCTTTGTTCAGTTCACAAACAGTTCACTCAAGTCACAGTGAACTTATACTGGCATGCCACTTGTTACGGACATTAGTTGCCCAGGTTTGAAGATCACGAACGGTTGATTACTATGGATGTTTCATTGTAGCCCTCAGTGACCAGGACAGCCATCTGGTAGTTACTGGGACGTTTACCGTTTGTGCACCTGAAATAGGGCTATCCTGATTTATCTGGCCTTTCGAACGACGATGATCGATTTCTAGACCAAACTGAATGACTCGCTCACGTACTTACAAAGAAATGAGTGGTATAACGCAGGTCTTTATTCTATGCTGTAAGGACCAGCCTAAAGGCTAAGTGCTTAGAACGTACTGCCTGGCCATTGCATGCACAGAAGGGAAGTGGTTGGTCTGAGCCCTCGTCAACATTTCGGCTGGGGACTGTTGTATGTGTGTGTACATCCTTTACATTCACCTCGTATCTGATTGGCTACTCACACATTCGCGTGATACATCGCGACTATGATCGGTTTAACTCTAACTCGTTCACTGGTTTAATGTCACGTGTTACGTCTGTGGGTCAGATTGTATGCATGCTGTTTACGCTCGTTACGATTGTGTTGTGTTCTGGTTTACGATGCAACAGCTATAGACAATCGAGTATCGCTCATACTCTATGCCTTGCGGGTTTAGGTACCCCCACCCCGTACGATCCAGCCTATTTCTGTCTGTCAGCTTATTCATCAACCGTGAGATCCTGTTTCTCTTGGAAACCAGCAGAACACCCATAGGACATCTTAGGCCTTTGGACGAGCGAATGTGACATGAAGATGTTTGAAGCTGGAATGATGTAACGTCGAAATAGGAGCTTTGAAATCCCCTTACATTTTTGGAGATATATCATTTATTGCTATAACTTATCCTGTGGTTTTTTTTAGGTGATTATTTAGATGGTGGTTTAGCTGAACGACCATAAAGCTGCCTATTGACGGTTCGTTTAAACCACGCGACTGCTCCTTCATCGTTATAGGTGCATTATTAACGACAGAGTTTAATGAGCGCAGTAGCGAGAAAACTGTAAAGAAAGCCATTTCATTCAGTTGAAATGAAACTGGCGAATCATTTTTTATTTGAGATAATACTGCAATAAACCCAAACTATCCAGTGATTAATAGACCACACAAGTGAATTTGGATAAATAACTGAGAAGATATCAGCCACATGATGTCTCCCGTAAAGACATACATTCTGATCATACATGTAGAATAAAAGATTTTGAGCATCATAACAAACGTTCACATAACGAAACTCATAAAAAAAGGTAAAACCAACAGACGACAAAGAAAATGAGGAAAGTCATTCAAAAATGGTAAACAAGTTGACCGTAGAAATGGAACGAAGTAATTTTGGGCACACAGGCAGATATTTGGATGTCCAATTACTGTTGCATCAATTAACATGCACAAGTAATATGTTAGAAATCAAAACGTTTCAAATCCACAAATGTCGGAATCAAAAACAGTAATCAAAATGACAGTCTACTGAGAGTCAGAGGATATGAGTGATTAAAGTTTAGTGGTACCAAAATATGTACCCAACAGCATCCCTATAGACAACCAACGAAGCTATGAGACTCACCATTGAACAGCACTCCAGAAAACGGTTTGTATCCTGAATTGTTTGCCGTCAGTCCCCGTTCATCACATTCCAATGTTTATTCAAATGCCACGTCGCTGAAATATAAGTTACATAATGTAGACGAACCAACAACCTCGTTTCAAACAGATTATACAGGACCAATTAAAAGCTCACTTAGAAAGTCAAATGTAGGTATTGACCCAGATGAACGGTAATTAGCCTCGTCTTTGAGCTAGCACAGGCTCAGAAATGAATGTGCGGTCAAATTTTGTGAAGTCGTCTGTGGTTTATCAGAATGATGGAAACCAGAACCACAAGTTTACTAACCAGTCGAACATTAGACTCCGAAACCTGTGTGTGTTCACAAGACTTTATTCCAACTCGGAGGGAAAACCTCCTAGTTTGCCATTTCCGAATGTGCATTTCCCCCGGAAATTTCGTTCATCCTTCTGCCAAATCTTTTCACCTAATATTCAAACTTAACACATTTATGTGTGAACCGAGTGTATGTAATTTTAGTTCGGAGACCGCCGTGTGATCTATGAACTCCATATTTTATTTGCAAAAATGGAATGACTGTAGGCCAGGCTAATTTGCCATAAGTTTTGGTCATATGTCTGTTCGGACGTCGAACGATAAAATACACAGGATACCAAAAGAGAAGTAGTCTCCCACATAATCGCCGAGAAGTGCAATTATAATCACCCCTCTGATTACGCAAGATTTTACCACGACACTACCATGCATACACGAAAACTTTCTGCTGTCATTCATGGGATACCTGTTCCTTAGTCTGTGTACGTGATCTGCTGGACGGGGTATCAGCCCAAATCATGAATGAGTCAGTTAAGTGCACATAGCAGTTATTAATGTCTATGTTATCGACATTTAACAGATTTCCAAAGCAAAGTGCGCACTGGCCAGCCTGTTTTGTTGAAGTGGAGAAAAGTATACTATCAATAGACTGAACTGTTAAAATGGGTATGGTCATGCTACTACAATTTTTCTAAGAAGGACCTAGCAAAACCCGATGCAATTTTTATCATGTCTCAGACTTTCCCAGCTAACCATACCCATTTTAACAGTTCAGTATATCGATGGTATGATTAGCTGGGAAAGTCTGAGACATTATAAAAATTGCATCGGGTTTTGTTAGGTCCTTCTTAGAAAAATTATAGTAGGATGACCAGGGCTAGTCGCTTTCACCCAGCAGTACACAAAAGCTATCAGTTTTCTAACTATATGTACACGATTTGAAGGCGGCAGCATGACTATGATGAAAAGAAAAGAATAGCACAAAACAGCGATACCAGAACTAACTGGTTTTGATATATATGCGACTAGATGAGTAATCTAGCGGGTTACCGGCAGGATAAAATTGAGTTTTTAACATGCCACGGTACAGGCAATCTTGCTGTTCTAATGTGCTGGATTAAGGGAACGTGGTGACTGAAACAACATATTGTCTTAGACATAGATAACCAAGAACTTTTTCATTCTCTTTTGAAGTGTTGTTAGTCAAGTGTATGATGTGCTCCATAATGCATGGACATTGGAATTGAGTAATTTGGACAGAAAAATTTATGGTTTGCCTTGGGCTATCAAGGCGAACGAATTAAAGTTTTGGGAACAGCCAGAAAAGTGAGTTTCGGAAACTACTCACAAGAGTGACCACATCGAGTTAGAATAGCTAAAACCTTATGAAAACGGAGCGCTTTTAACAATTAGTTTTGGAACCGTTTCAAACGTGGCTTACCATATGAGTTAGCAGGGCTAGCAAACGCTGAGGAAAAATTGAGATAGAAAATATCGATTCCCATTGCTGATATATGAGGTCAGTTGAAAGTATCAAAAAGATAGCTGATGAAGTGATGACAAACAGTGGAACCACAGATTTATGACATAGATGATAGGTGTTTTCATAGAGTTTGTCCAGAGCCTAAAACCTGACTGGAGAAAAGCGTGAACCATGTGAACGTTTGTAATTATTGGTGGCAAACTGCTCTGATTGAGTTAGGGTGATTTATGTTCAGTTAGTAGCCCGGTGCATCAGTGTCATATCTGGTGTACACTGCCCATGAAATAGGCGAACAGAATGTCTTTTACATTCCCTGAAACTGTGTAACACAACAATACCAGCTTGTCCAAATAATCATCAGGGCTACACCCGAATCGATGGTTATTTGAATACATATTCCAATTCCGTGCTTCGGAACGAATTGGTATTACGCTCATCGTTCACACGATCAAGACCGACAGATCCTAGTTACTCCTGTATGTGAAGATTCAAATGACTTCGCAGCAAAACTGACAGGTTCCTCAATCAAATCATCGTGGCAAATTCATCACCACGTCCCTACACTTCCTTGATTTAACTCGTTGAGTTTGTTATACACGCATTAAGGCCAATTACCTCTCTAGCATGTTGTGTTTAATATGCAACCTATCCCGACGTAAATAAACTTTTGTTCCACATTTCAAGGGATAGTGTGAACCATAAAAGCGGCTATGCTTGTTTGCTCAAGGCTAGATACACCGTGTGACATACAACGCCCGACTCGGTTGGTGGTTCGAACCCGATCAACAGCATTAGTGTCGGTGCCAGCAACCCACTACTTGGTTAATTGTCTGGCATCGCTCTTGATCACGCATACAGCTGAAACATCTACTCAGTTTATGTCGCACTCTATCGTGATACGTATTAAGGAGAATGATCGTTCAGTGCTACGCGGCATGCTGAACAATAAAACGTGCTTTGGCTCTGCCACACGAGCCAAATAATACACAGCCCTACGGTTAGGATTTTCGACTTCAGTACTTGTACAGCCCCATCCAGCGAATACATTACAGGTCAAGGATTACTCTCACACCAAACCACCAATCTACTATTCTCCGTAAGCTTCCAGTGTATCTATTGGTGATTAGTTGACCACTTCGAGCGTTCCATATCAGACGGTGTGTCTGGCATTGAGCATACAAACAGCCCCTTTTACTAATGAGTGATTTGACAGATTTATGATTTTAGATGCAACCCAGTTCAGCTGGTAAAACGCTTTCCGGGTTCAGGCATGGTGTATCTGTCGCCGGTTCGAATCAAGCCGAAGCCATAACTTTTCACAGTTGGGTCTAATCTAAAATCATAAATCTGTCAAACTACTTATTAGTAGTACAATTTCTATGCTCAACAGTGGCATTGGTGCATTCCAGCGTGAAGTGTTCGAGAAATCCTGCCGAAGCAATCGATCCCCTCGATCATTTGGTGGATTACAGATGAGACAGTGGGACGGGTGAATAACCAAGTCCAAGTGTGAAGTTTCCGAGCTCCAGGCGTGGCTTTGTAGATCAGCTGATAGAGAGCCTGCCGCGTTGAAGCATGGTGTTGCTGTCGCTGGTTCGAATCCGGCCATAGCCACTTTTTTGGTTTACACTATCCCTTGGAATGTGGGACAAGAGATTATTAATGTCGGGACAGGTTGCATATTAAACACAACGTGTTAGACAGGTAATTGGCCTTAATGCGTGTATGACAAACTCAACAAGTTAACTAAAGAGAACGTAGGGACAAATTCATTGGAGATGAATTGGGGATGAAGTTACTACGACCTGTCAGTTTTGGACTGAAGTTATTCCACTCTCTACAAGTGCACCAGTAGCACACATCTGGGGTCGTGTCACCTGCAAAAAAACTATACAACTAAAATCTAGATCATTCTGGAATGGCAAAACTGTATAACGCTTAATCAGAAGACAAGTAAATTTCTTATTTCCTTCGTGCGTGTTTCCAAAATAAACATTCATTGGATTCTGTAAATACGATTGCCATAGGGGAAACAACTGTTTGTCTCATTGGATTTTCTATGAATTTGTTGATGTAATTTGAGAGTAACAACAAAGTACCTATTTCTTGCTGACATGTCGTTGAGACCGTTAGCGTTCCGTTGCTTATGCAATCTTTTTAAATCTGGTTGAGTGTAAATCAAAGTTGCACCATATTACAACTTGAAGCACATATAAAATGTTGATTCTTTGCTGCTTATAGGCAAAACAGAGTTAAATGTTTTGAACAGAGGCAAACTAAGTTCAGCAACAACGTTCTTTGCAAGCGAAAATGTAAACAGCTACTTTTCGCTGATTACGGTCATGAATTTGCAGTTGCGTGTGGTGTTTACAACTTATACAAGAAGGTTGGAACAATTCGGGCCGGCAGCCAGGCGACTGGGCATTCTGAGCATTACTCACAAGTGGGCATGACTGGGCGTTTTTATGTGATAATTCAGTTGTTCCTAATGTCGGGTCAATGTTGAAGTGGTCACTACGGTTGCTCCATGAAAGTGTTGACCTTCGACCTCATCTAAATGCTCAGGGACATAAAACTACATCTGAAAATGATGGTCCTATGTTCTGTTCTAGCCTGATACGATGCAACTTGAAATGTGGACAGTTGAAATCAGCTGATAGGGTTTATGTATCATCGTTTATTTTGTTCAGCAGCACACCACCTACGTGGTGCTTGCATGTAACTCAACCACCGATCAAATGCCGGAATTCACTCTTCTCTGTTGTGGTCGAGACTGCGAGCAATTATTTTGTCTATGAATACGTCTCACACTTAGACAGTTATCCAAATTTAGAAGAGAGCCATTTACAAAAAGTCTAGACTTCGGCTGGATTCGAACCAGCGACAGAAACACCATGCCAAAACGCGGCAAGCGCTCTACCAGCTGAGCTACGAAGCCATGCCGAAAGTTCAGAAATTTCACATTTGGACCTAGTTACCCACCCAACCAACTGTGTCATATGGAATCCACCAAATGATCCAGCCGATTGACTGCCAAAACAGGATTAAATTGATGGCCAGAGTGTGATTCTCAAGGTCTAATTAATCAAAAACGTTGATGAACTCTTAATTAAGTAGAGACTTACTTGTGAATAATCAAGTCTTCCACTGGATACGAACCAGCGATAGAAACATAGTGATCAAAAGCGGCAAGCTGTCTATCGGACGAGCTACAACACCGCAACGGGAGCTGGGAAACTTCACAGATGGATTTTGTTACCTACCTCGCCACTCGTTTGTAATCGTCCCTTGTACTAAAGGGAAGCAGTTGTGATTCGATTGGTTTTGACGACTACCGAAGTGATCGATGTGAGACACAGTAAGGCGAGGGGTACACATTACAGATCGATCATTGCGGACTTCCGTCCATGAGAACTTTGCATGAACTAGCAAATATTTGTCAAGAGATGCTCATTCTGTTGATCCTCAAACGTACAGTGTGCAGTTTGCAAAAATTACACTGCAAATAACCTTCAAATCTCCCATGAAAACAGATCAATCAACGCAAAACCTGCTGTTCTAAAGTGACAGGAGAAGATCAACTTACACCATACCAAACACCAGATTTTGCTATCAGTGTGATATACTCAAATTTTCCTTCTTTTCCGCTGGTATTTGCCTAGGTATAAAAACAAACATCGTTCTTTGCAGTTGATCTGACGAATGTATTTGCAAAATCAATCTTTTTACTACACACAGAACAAAACACACCGCTCTTCTTAAATATAGCCGGCAAAAATGCAACCTTTTGTTTTGGTGACTACTAAGCAGATCATGAACCTGATTTTAGAAGAAATTTTACATTCACAATTTTAGATAGCGTTAACACAAGGATCTCAGTACACTGGCATAACTCACCTCATGACCATGCAAACTTTCATTCATGCTATGATGGTACAAGGTCAAGTGAAATTTCGTTCCCCAAGGGTCTTGATGAAGAAGACCATCAATTGACGAAATATCTTACAATCGGAAATAAGCAACCAACTTCCACTGGGTAGTTTAATTAGTGAAACAGTTGCTTGAAGGCTCCTGAGTTAGTTTGTCATTGCTACGTTGCATATTAACCACAGATGAATTCTCAAGATGTCCTTCAGTAACTTTGAAATATAAACAGAATGAACAAAAACTCTGATTATGAAAATGTTTAAAACCACACGTATGTGAATGTACGTCAGCCGTGCAAATGACTGTACGTGTTCGTGGTCCCATGTTTGATATGACCTATACGGGAGTTCGTGCAATAAACCAATTTGCAGGCCAAACGTATTCTGTGGTCACAATAGTACCAGCTATTATTTTAGGATAATTCTCTAAGGAGCCTAACACCCGGGACTCCCCGCAAACTATTAGACTTGAATGCTTTTCAAAGTGATTGAATATCGCCTGACAGAACAGAACCACTGCAGCAGTTTATAAATCAAAGTAGCGAAATGGCCACAACGAATGAAAATTGTGTGAACTAATTTTAAAATTGTCCTCAAAGTCAGTGACGTCAAACTTATCAAAATAGTTTTATTCTCTAAGAGACGAGGTGGTCTATCTACGACATTTATTAATATTCCCAGTTTACACTTTAATGCAGAAATTCAGAAATGCCAACCATCAAGAACAAGCCAATTAAGGTCATGAGTAGGGAGATTGGTACTTACATCAGATCTGTCAGCGCATTGATTTAGGGCCAAATTTAAATGTACGTTTCAAAAAAATCTAATATCTGCAGTGCATTGAGGCAATGTAAAATATAAACCCTTATAACAGAGACCAGAAGGAAAAACAGACCAAACAGTCAATAACCCGAAGTAGTATGGACTGGTAGACACAGTTTGCACGAGTACTTATAGTTGTGTTGATGCTGAAAGCAGCCCCCCTCCCGGATAGAATACATTAATCATGATGCACTAGTTAGTGTCCACAACAATCTTTCGTTTCAACTGAATTCAAGAGTGCGTCTTTGTGGGCTTCCTGTATTCCGGAACGCCAACAATCGAGTGCGCTTGCCGGAGATTTTTTATCAAATTTTTCTGGCCTACAGAAAGTACTTCTCACAGTGACTGAAACAGTCAAGTATTAACGGATGTTAAGAGTGAGATAAAAATGTATGTGCAGAAAAATTATGTCAAGAAATCCAGATAACTGGAACATCTGAGACAGGTCAACTGGCGCTGCGTCAGATGAATAATTCGTTAAATAATATATTAAATATGTGTTCCAAAAGGTTGCATAAGAGTTACTCGTAAACAAGTAGACACAAACTATTTAAAGTGTAAGACTATTACTAAACCTTGATACATACATTCCAATCTGTTTGCTAATTACTGTTTCCACCTATTACTAACTCAGTACGATCTGTTTCAA
Organism: Paragonimus skrjabini miyazakii; assembly: GCA_014338405.1. Lineage (NCBI taxonomy): Eukaryota > Metazoa > Platyhelminthes > Trematoda > Plagiorchiida > Troglotrematidae > Paragonimus > Paragonimus skrjabini miyazakii. The sequence goes on along the minus strand of JTDE01001333.1, from coordinate 113,952 downwards.
TTTCAGGCAACACACACCATAACCCCGAATAAGTCAGGTAGAGTATATATCAGATGATTTGCATGTTCAAGATTTGTCTGTATCTAGAAAAAGTCTTTTAAAGTATAATGACGACGTTCGTCTGGGAGTTTGAAAACAGAGTAATAGGAAAATAGGTTCATTGCAATACCCAGTAAGCCAGTAGTTGGGTGATCTTCCAGAAACTACAAAACAACTTTCTTGAAATGTCGCTAAGTATCCTTAATTACTGTCCAGAGACGGCCTGAAATTAGTGTATCTATTCGTTGTATCTCCATTGTCAAGGATGTGCATTCTATGTCGATCAAGTAATTTCGAGTTACGTAAAATCCGATGCTGCTAATGTTTACGAGTTTTCTTGACATCGTTAACTTTTACTGGGGAATTTCTTTGCATTCTTCTCCGTATGTTGTATTGTTTAATTATTGTGTTTGTATGTAACCTTATCAGAAACGTTCCAATTGCACACCTTTTCTTCAAATGTTCATCAAACATTCACACAATCAACTTACGTACTGTCCATACTGATCGGTTTCAGCGTAGTATTCTGCTGAAACCAATCTGAAGTTTCTTACGCTGAGCTTCACTTTTTCCATATACGTGCGGCTATCATCCGAATAAACAAAAATATTTGAGTGGATTCTTAACCAAGTTTTGGTAGAACATAATACTTCATCTGTTATTTTTTTTATAAAATTTAATATTTCAAATTTTTCCCGTCAGTGTGTGTGTTTACAGTGTGCTGGGCAGGCATATATAGCTGTAACTCAACTCATCGTGTGCAACATTACTCTAGTCGACCTAACAAACGCATGTTCCACAGTGGATTGCCTACTGCACATAAAGGCTTGTCTATTAGCTCGATAAAACAGACATCACCATGATAGAGAACAAAAAGCGGTGAACACTACAGTTTGTTTGAAAAACACAAAGATATCGTTATCATTTTCGTGCTGCAGTCATTACAGTTGTTGACAAACAGTATTTAGTTAACTGTGTCTATGAAATGATAAGAATAGACAGATTCGAAAAACTGGCTTCCGGTCCTAACCTCTCCCTTACACTTACAGGCGAATTTATCCGCTGAAAGTAGATGTCTGGAAATCGTATCTCTTGTGTGGCAAGTCAGAAAAAATTCACACAACGACAGAACAGATCATAATTGATTCAAGTGAAAATTGAGTTTACAGTAACACTGTTTTCTGTAACGTATCGGTCGTCCCTAATCAGCATTCAAATTTGTTTACTTTATTTTGTTTAGGCTCACTGAGTTCAGGTGCACAGTGGATTAAATAAGCTTTTGAACAATTTAGTCATTTTGACGTTTTTTCCCCCGGAAATACGCCTTGTTTTCTGATCATGAGCAACCTTCGTTACAATTTTGTCAACGTGACCCAGGGTAGCTAACGTGCAGTTGTGCTGGGTGATTGACATTTGTTTACATCCGTTTGGGTCAATTCCATATGTTGACTCCCATCACAGTTTTTGCGATCTTATATAGTAATTTGGCGCCCATCAAAAAATCCACCGGGATATGCTAATATCCACAGGCCGTATAAGACCTAGTCACCACCGGAACACTGTTTGTCAGATGACTAAATATACTACTGGTTGTGAGTTGAATGTAACCTGTAGAATGAGTTAATTTTTATGCGTGCTCAAGAGTTAAATGCTGAGAGTTCTCACGAAATACATAATGATAGAAACTCACGACTACGTGCGCATGGAATCAGGAAAAGTCCAAGATTTTTTTACACAAAAGACTAACATAATTACCCTCGGTGAAGCCCCTATCAATCCCTGTGCACATTTAAGGGTGGTGATTCAATACCGTACACCACGGCTAAGAGTCATATTTTTTCAGGTTGTCTACTTCGGCTTGAACAGTGTTTAATACCAACTGTCTTATCCTAACATATTTCCATGCCAATATGTTTCGATTCTGGAGAATAAAAGAAGCGAGGTCAACCGGAAAAATCGCGTGGTACAAAAAGTTTTCTTCAGAATTGTTTAACAAGTCTAGCTTCAGTTCGAACTTGCATGTAAGCGCGTCATCAAGGGACAGGAAACCCAATTAAGTCTTACCTTGGGGTTCCTCACGATACCTGGCACTCCACAGTTTACTAAGTGGGCGTTAAAGTCTGGCCTTCTCCCAGTATGGTGGCAGTTTCATCCAGTGTGTATGTACCGCAGTAACCAATTTTCCAACCGATTTTTAGAAGTTTTATTCCTCAGGGATCTACCTAAACGTTTCATCATTACAAGTTTTACGATTAGAGTGGGGATTCATGCTTCTATGCCCAGATTACATTCCGAGGTCAGTTGAGGAAACTTACTGTACTTATCAACGTCTAAACCTAATTAGTACTGTCTGAATGAAATGACACCGTATTTACCCTCAACGTTGGATAACTTTTCTTACCAATACCCAGGGCAGGGGCATTCAAGGTCATTGGTAACTGGATTCAACGGCAGGTAACTTTTAGGTAACCAATCACCACCGTCTTGAAGTCAACCATTAGTGCTTTTCTTTCATCAAGGGAGCACTTAAACTGTACTAGTGGTTAAACAGAGGTATCCGTCACAGGCCAACCCCCGTGTCAGTCTGGTCTTGGTCAGCTGCCGAGAGGCCGAGAACACTTTTTTGTCTCCAACCAAAAAAACCATTAGGCATCTTGGTATTAAAGTGAACAAATCGGTTATTATGCATAACTCCAAAATGGAATAACTCGTACAACCTTCCAAACTATCCACATATTTTAGGCGAACAGCAAGAGGACATGACTACTAGCCGAAGACGACTGCTTGTCTCATGTTTTTAAGGTGCCATCACAATCCGATCATCTAAGCCATCATTAAGAAGTGCCTATAGCTATCAGTCGTTTTGTGTTCGTTCATATGTAATGCACTGAATTTTGCTACTTGCTATGATTCCACTGAATGAAATCAATGAATTAGAAATCCACGATTGCTATGAGTGTTTATCCAATACACCAAACCGTTCTTAGGCTGTTAACGATATGATTCTGAATCAAACTGTCAGTATTGCCACAAGCAGTTGATGAATAGGGTCACTACGTCACTAATTATATGCATACTATCCTTGGTCCAATAACCTGATGTTTCGACATGTATCAAGAATACATTACATTTGACTATTGTTCTGTGTACTTTTACCTTATTAATTGCGGGCGAGTAAAAAACTGGTTTTGAACAGTAAGTTTAAGCGTTATAGTCACTAACTGTTATACTTAGTTGGTCAACGTACCACGGCAGTTTGCATGAACCTAGAAAATCTATAGTTTGTTGTCATACCGGAGGTGACCTAATGTTTCAGTTTCCCATAATGTATAAACCATACTAAGCGTTGTGAAATATGCGTACAGTTAGCACAGCTCACTACTTCATGGGTAGTATACCGAATCTTCAAAATCAAATAAGCCGTTATTATATGCTGAGACGTCTGAATGTTCGTAACTTCACAGTAGCTTGTGGACAATCAGCAAGTTATTTTTACTTAACTGTTCACGTGTCCTTGACCTGCTGTAATGTACTATTCGGGCCCATTATTGACTCTTGCCTGTGGACAACTGACGCAGGACACATCACCCTCTGCTTCGTTTTGTAGCTTACGTTTAGCTTGCGTTAAATACCACCAAATTTGCAACTGGTTCATGTGATCTGAAAAAGCTTCTGTATCAGAAGTGAAACGATCGACTATTCACAAGTTTTTTAGTGGAATCGTCAAATAAGTCACCTGATTAACAAGCAATGCTTATTCGTCTTCCAAAAAACTCAAGTTGGAAGGCCTTGACTGAATCAGAGGTAACTCGACGCGGAGAGTTGTTGGACACAATCAAAACACAGACAGTTGTGTCACCAACAGAATTTCTGGAGTTTAGATTATTTCAAAATGAACATCTCCCATACTTGTTCGTGGCCTTATCGTTCAGGTAAGCCTTTCTGATAGCCCATTCCGAAATGAAGCACTAGACTCGAGTTTCGTTCTTATTGGAGCTAACCGGCAGTGCATTTGGTTGTCCAGCTCAGAATACGCACTTCGGTCCTTGTGCTTGTTGAACACATCACTAAACTCACAGTAGGCATGGCTGACCAGTGTTATTCAATCGCCAAACCACAGAATTGTATGAATAGTGTTTAGTTTATCCGACCACTTCGGAACGAGAATAAACATACTTACTCTGTTTGATCCAATCCGTGATCATGACTTCTCTGTTCGGTTGAAATTAGTGTCTTCATTGTATCCGCTGAATATGATTGCTCGCCATTGAAAAGTCCCCAGTAAAATGAAGCTTTTTCAATCTTTGAATGTCCCTCCCAGTTGGCTATTGTTTCTTTGCACTTTAGTATGCATTGAACATAAGAAAAATGCCATTACACTTTTACTACTGTGATAAATCATTCTACTTATATTATCTCATTGAAACAACTGATGATTTCCCTCATCCGTTTTATTTTAAGTAATATCAAGTAAATCCAGTTGTATACTGTTTCCTTTAATGCTATGTTTGTTTCGTATGAGTCCCGAAAATCAAATATATGTTGCATATACGTATAGTCATCTATACGACTTATCCAGACCTATTCAAAAACGTCAATTTATTGGCTAAACAGAACGTTGTAATCATAACCAGTTGATTTCGTTGTATTCGCTCCGGAAAGAACACTAACCGAATGAATTGTTGAAAGTTAGAACAAAAGCCGCTCGACAAACAAAACTGCTTGCTAATTTGGCTTTGCTATCCCACAGACTCAGTTGTTAAGACATGCTTTTAATTTTTCAAAAATGTTTCGTCAACGAGGATTTATTTTTAAATTAGCGAAACACAATTCATTGTGCACCTGTGCTAATGACAAGGTGAATTCTGATCAATGTTTCTTACAGTGAAAACAATAACACATGGAATTGTTCACAGATCATTCAGACGACTTGGACCATTTAAGTTTTGAGGAAGTGATATTTGTGTTTATTGTTCAACACGATTAATGCACGCATTTAAGCACTCGCTCAGCAGAATCTTCAATTAATTTCGGAACCGACAGCTGACATCCTGTGTTTGTTTTAACAGTGTAGGCATAACTATTTCATTCATTCACTTTTGGGAGCGCACCAACTTTTGCTGTCACTAGAATTTCAGACTAGATAGGACTTTAATAGTGTAAATTGAGAACTACTCAACTCCTCGCGGCTTCCGCATTCTCATACACTTTACATCCAGCCTCTTTAAAAAAAAGAAGCAATACACTCGACTTTTGCTGTTAGAGTAATTCAGTAGTGCATTCTTCCCACATCCGGGACTGGAACTACAGTCATGCTTTCATGAGTGTGTTGACCACTGTGTCATTAACCTCACACTTGTCGAATGCGAACGCTAAACCACATCCACCTGTGAGTAATGCTCAGATTGCCTGATCGCTTCAAGAGTAGGCTGTAGCAAAGATATGCACCGTTGACGAGTCCTAACAATAGTAAAACTAGAGTCGTGTTTCTTGTCAAAAAGGACTGGGTAGAAAGTTTGCGGGACCGCGACAACTGCGATCAGTTTTGAGTGAGATCAATTCACAGCAAAAAAGAGTCATGACTAATAACTAGCGGGCTTAAATATATTAATTATAGACTCCTAATCGACTCATACTAGCTTTTGCTAAAGAATAGACACTTTCCCAACTATAATAACAAATACTCTCTTATTTACTTCTTTTATTGTACTTCAACTTTCAAAATTTCCCACGCACCATTCGAACTTCCGAGCAATTAACTTGCAAATTGATGCTTCCAACTTGAGTGAGTACTTCTTTCTCACATGAAATAATTGCACCAATGCCTGAAACAAGAAATGGAATGCACAATTCACAAATCTACGCGATAATGAATTGGAAATAACAAATAAACATGAACAACAGCGTAGGCACTTACATTCTTCGGTATAATGATTACATTAAGTTTCCACATAATCTGTTCAAAATCGGCGGGTCGCAGTTAAATCATGATTGTTATGAACGCGGTCGGCACACGGAAACTTTTGTCGTAGTTAGTCTAACCCTGTATTTTGAAAGATAAACTATATTTTTGCTATTATGTAAAATAACGGCTTATTCAAAATGTTCAATTACGTAAGAACACATTGGTCATCTGACAATGTACACACATCGAAAATGAAAATCTTCCCAACAACGCTGTGTTATCGAACTTTTGGTTAGTGTAAGTATACTGTTTTGATTATGAAACCTAAGGTGTGTCGTTTATCTACTGGACACATGTGATCCGGTGTTAGTAAACAATAGAATAAACTAAGGGCAGATAGTTGATTTGTAAAACAAAGCTGCAATTTTGGCGAACTGGAAACAAACTTTGTTTCTTTTCTGCATGATATGCCATATGTTTCCAACAATATTAGTACATAGCGTATTAAGGTGGTTTGTATGATAACCATGGTCCTGTTAAACTGCTCGCATGCATACTTTCAAATTAGTGACAATAGAGCCATGCATCCTTCCGGTCTACTTGAGCGTTAGAGAGAAATGACGCCCCAGCACTCTCTAGCTGGTTAAGCCCACCCGTAGCTTTCAATTTCATAGAAAATCACTCACATCTTTTGAACACCCACGTTTTGTAGCTTTATTTTATGTCAGGTTTTGGGCTGTCTCTAACTGCAGATGTAGACTTAGTACATGTATGTACTTTATATTATATTATTTTATATTTTAATGCATATACTCGCTTTCATTAATCAACATTTTAATTTTACATACCGTAAACAACAAGTGATAGTAAGATCGTGAAACGTTTTGGTAATGTATTGTTATTCCGAACTCTTCTTCTAAGAAACCGACTCCCGGAGGTAGTTCGTGAAGATTGTGACCACAGAACGTGTAAAGTTCAAACAAATGGTTATCATAATTCCTCACCATGTCATAGTTGAAGTGGACGGAAGATTATAGTACCGAATGTCTAATCAACAGTACGGAAACCTGAAAGAGAATGTCATCAAGCACCCAGGGTCATCGGGTGGTCAACTATATTTCGACGTCGTAGCGAAAACAGGCACAGAGAGTGGCAGTCATTACAATTCCTGCGCCGCATGCGAACTTTAACCAGTACGACTCAGTTAAAGAAGTTTATGTTCAACGTTCGATTAAGAGTGTACAGAACATCTTTGGCGACAACCAAAAACGCCACCCCATCCTGTGGAAGGCACAATACTCCAGTTTTTGAAGTAACCAGTTCTATACCTGACCTACTGGAACTTTAAATAGACTTTATATGCGACCTCACGTGATAGATATCTACCTTATACAATCACCCAAAGGACCGTCATTTGCGGACCATTTGGTTTTCACTTCAAGCCAATGCGACTTGGATGCATCAAAAAGTCTTGATCTTTGTTCGATTATGTATGGTTTCCTGAGAAAATAGAAGTGTACACCTGTTTTGGATTTCCCCCATAATTACTATGAGTAACGAACAACCAAACCACACCACTATTGGAAAATTATTCCTAACCCGGCTTGTGAACCACTGTCTTCAGATCAATTACACAAGACAGTTTATTAACTTGAGATTATTGTTTGCAGAAGCATTCAGATATATGAAACCGCAGAAACAATAACTTGGTACGTTCGTTTAACGTCTTGAAGTCTAAGTAAACGGGATCACATGTATTATACATTGTGTATGAATTAGTAGCTTCACCTGTTTACATACACAGACCAAAAATGATTATCGACTCTGAACCATCGAAATTCCAAAGCCTACAAGGGTTTTAAAATGCTTTTATATATTTGAATCTCTGTGGTACCCTGTTAAAACAGCATTGACCAAAAAGAACAGATAAAAATGTTCGGCTTAGTATCGATAAGGAGAGTAAGAAACAAACAGAGAATAAAGCGATGGAAGATTAGAATACAAATTATCACAAGATATATGGAGCCTAAAATAGGGATGTTACAAATGACAATGATTTGTTAACACCGACTTTAAGTATCGTACACCTGTTCAGTATTGTCTGGATGACCACAATGCCAAGAAGAGATATTGCAGTTGTGCATCAAGTATTTGTTTGATGTCATTCTGTCACGACAGCTTCAGGTGGGATGTTCCAGAGGTGGTTAGCGCGGTTCAAATGAGATTGCAGCTTTAGAGAGTGATTTAAATGGCATTGCTCCCTACCGAACATGAAAATGTGCCTCCGAGAATGCAAGGGCCGATTTAAAGGTTGGGAAGTTCAAAGAAGGTTGCCATTGATGTGTTGATAGGAAACAGAGGCTTGAATCGATTTGGCCAGCTTTCCCCGTTAAGGGAGTGAGTGGACCGTTATAACCGGTTAACCACTTTCCACAAAATGTTCAGTTTGTCGTATGAAAGTCTAAACAGAGCTTGGCTTGAACAACACAAGCTTCAAGCCCACACTAGGTCACTGAAGAAACACTTCTTAACCGAGCTAACGTCGCCTGTACTGCAAACAAAAATATGTGGAAAAAGGTTTCCGTCAATAATGCTAGATTAAACGACGACTTTAAGTCTTTCAACAACCGACACACGGAATATGCAGAGAATAAAACGTCAGTTGTAATAGGGATGTAGAAGAACGGATTTTTTAACCATAGGATATAGTGCCAAACAAGGCAACCTAGCTCAAAACTGAAGTAACTGAAGATAACCGCAACTTGCCGGGCGTAATTGAGGAGAATGAGACAAGTAGATTGTAGTTACAATCTACACTAAGATGCGCTTCTACTTCTTCTCTTGCCCACGTGACCGAAACTTTTATCTGAAGCTAAGGACAAATACATGTAGACAACCAGTAAAACATTTTAAACAGAAACCAATGTCAATAGGAGTCGGAAAGTGACGAACAAGCTCGTTTTTTACTGTCGTCTTTGGGTCAAATACAACACAAAAACAAGAATAGCCGTCAAACGAAGAGGGCGTGGAATCCAATAAGATGTGAACCATGCATCATTTCGGATATACGGACATGGTTCTTACAGTGGTACGTCATTTGTTCCAACGACGACAGTTGATGGCTACTTAGATGTTTGAGCAGACAACAATTGCGCGTACAGGTTATGGTTTCGCAGCCAGATTGCGAGATTGCAAGAATATTACAACATTTCATATATATGGTATGAACACCTGTGAAACGGTAGACAAGTTTAAATGCGACACACGCATTGACGTGATAAAGCAAATCAACTAGGTCGGCCAAAATATCGTTGGAGATCTCTTAATGTTGTGTGGTCGTCAATAAAGCAGGATGGTATTTATTCGACAAGCTCCCTGTCGAGCGACTGACGTAGACAGTTTCATAGGAGTAAAAACAAAATGAGGTAGCGATATTCAGCATCAAGTCTGTGAGGCGAAAACGTACGGTTGGCTCAGAGGTGAACAGTAGCCTTAGCTGTGTAGCGTGCAGAGTAATCTATAGTGTCATGTGAAGACTTGTAGCCAGCGTTAAATTTTGTAGTTCGTCCTAGTAAAAGAGGAGCATGTTGAACGTTTTACTCCCGGTAGATGTTTCAAGGTACTTTAGGTCTGATGGTGACATAATGCGATCTAGGAAAGAAGGATGTACATTAGTACGAAACGTTTCATAAACAGTCATAGGCTCTTTGATTAACAGGCCATCAGTGCACATTTTATAGATTCGGGTTACTGCATATCGTATCCAGTTGTGTTTCTGTTTCACTGGAACAGAGCTGTGGAAATGGGCATACTGATCACTCCATGTCTATTTTCTATGTATTCCTCGTTAAATCGATCCATCCGAATGTTTTAATGGTGCAACCTGAAGCAAAGGAAGTGATCTGTTCTGTTCTACTTCTGTGGTGAACTGCAACTTCTTGTGTTAGCGACTCCACACACCGTATGTACAGTACACACTATCCGATCAATCCTGTTAGGTTTGTCTGTTCGTTCATCCCCATGAAAATGTCAGCAAGCATTGGGGTTAGCAGTAAGTCCATTGCGATCCGATACGTTTGACAATCGATTTTCCCATAAAAGTAAAGTTAGATATGGTTCATGCATGTTAGCAGGAGTTCTTTGAGATACTTGTCTGACAAATCAAATTTCGTAACAACTGTTTCTGCGAGTAACACGTTCGTCAAAAGCGAACACACGTTTGTGATCCAATTACAGATCAAATTGGTATTAAACAGTCAAATAACATTTTTAATCGGTTTTGCAAATGTATAATCAAAGTTTCCAACAGTGCCAATATTCCAATAACCACCTCAATAACAATGATTAGTTGCCAGATATTAGCTTAGTTTAGAGTTTCCATTTTAAATATACTATACAGCTTGGCGGGATTTTTGTCACGAATTGAAAAAAATGGTGTATCTTTTAATAAAGCCGAAAATTCCCAGCTTCCGGGGGAGATTAGAAAAACCAGACTGCAATCAGAAAAAAGTAGGTGAATCACATGACGCATTGGAAAAAAACTCCGTTTGTCTGATAATGGATATTGAGAAAGGTCTATAAATTCAGTGAAAATGAACCCACCCCACACAATGTTTGCTTTTAATGAACTTTTTGAATAACTAAGCAGTGTAAACGAGTCTGTAGTCGCTTTTATTGTAACAGTCTTTGCTCGGCGTTCATTTAAGTCATATCCACAAAACAATGCTGAGCAACGTGGTAATTTCCAAACGGGGCCCAGTATACACGATCAAGAGGGATGGCGATACGAAACAAGTGTATGACAGTGAGTTGGTCAAGTGGCACAATATACTTGCACAGCGAACCAGAAGAAAACCAATAATCTGGAAGTCAACACTGCGTCCGTCTAAGAAAATTCATCAGCAGATGCAGAGGAGCCGGAGGGTCTCAGAAGGGGAGGAGTGTTTTATAACAGGCAGCTTCGTTTGTGAATAGTATAGTGCATACATTTGAGAACTAAAGGACAAGTATCCACGTCAAGAAGAAGGTGGATCAAAACCGACTATTGGAAAAGTGTGTACGCATTATGGGAGACGTGACAGCACGGTGAGCGCAACGTACTGCTACCCAAAGTGTGTGAATACACGTGAGCCGTATAAATGAGTGTACACGTTCGTGGTCCTATGTTTTAACATAGCCTGTACGGTTTTCCATGCAATAAACAAATTCGCAGGTCAAGCGTTGTTTGGTTCCACAACAAGATGTTTTCTTTATGCGACATGCACCAGACACGACAAGGAATTCGGTTTTAACAAAATTTTGCTTGCTTTTTATTCTAGAGAAATCTGTGCTAGCTAGCCAGCTTGTCAGCGTGTGAAGAACTGGTGGCGGGAAGTGCAGTTTAAAGGAAAAATATATTTCATATCATACTTCTTAATATTGGAACTAGCTGTGAGTATTTAGTAACGCAAGGTCAGCGCAGTTCATTGCATCAAAATAGAGTGACTGGTTGTCTGGGTGTCTCCTAATTTGATCGCTTTAAGACAGCTGCCTATGACAAACACGATCTGCGTCCACAACAGAAGTATGTAGCCTATCTGGTGATAAAAGGCACTTTCTCCACAAATTCGTCTTATTCGCCAACAAAAATGGATTTTTCGGTAATGAGGATTTGAATACCGGCCAATATTTTCGAAATTCGAGTGTCGCGCCCGCATCTGATTGGTCCGTTGAGTGACCTACGCCCAAGGCCGCTCAACACTTATAAACACAGCTGCTGTGCGTCACTGTTTCGCCTTCGAGCTGAGAAGCAAATGAAGTTCCTTTGAGGCCGTCGCTTATCCTTACTTGTTGAGGGGTTCTAAGTTGCGACAGTTGGGTTCCGACACTTGCGGTTTGGTTTCTGTGCCGTATAACGACATCGTTGCGTTCTGTTCGTGCTCGAGATACTGCTCGCGGTCTGTGTGTTCGTTCTTGTCTTTCTCTCCCAGGGAGTCGTAACACTATCCAACTTCAAAGAGGTGGCCACTGAAAACGTAAACGTGTGTAAGTTACTTGCGTTTGATGCGCAATGCAGACATGCTCTGGCGACGGTGTTAAGGTTGTTGGAGCGCTGTGTTGTTTTCTCAATTTATTCTAGTGTTGTTTTGCAAACATTATCTAGGTATCGTAGTCAATAAAAACCCCAATAAGCTGTAACGAAGATGCTGGGCAAGCGATACGCACAATGCACTTAGTTTACCATTGTACTGAAACAACAAAGTTAGGTACACATGCACAAAAACGAACTGTATACTGTAGGGCATATTGGTTTTCAGCAAAGTACGCTGATTGTGTGTTGTTTGTCAAAGCCGTAGTTGATTCAACATGCGTTTTCGGAAAAAAGTGGTGTCTTTAATTATACTTACTTAAAATAGTATACATAGGCATCGAAATGTTGTTGTGATTGTGCAATTCGAAGTTGGAAACATCCTAATAATCGGGCCACGTATGATAACGCAACAGCGTACAACGCGATGAATCGAACAAACCATCACTCTTGAGAGTGAAAACAACAGAAGACAGGTAAAATAAAACTAGGTAACAAACGGCACCAACTATACTGCCATAATCCAAACAGAGTTCACAGGACACTTACATGGGGACCTCATTGTATGTGGGATGAAATTCTGGTTTACAGACATCCGCGCAGAATTGACGCCAAATGCTTAAGAAAGAGATGCTAAGAATGTTTCTCTACTGATCTAAGTTTCACCAAGCTGGCGCCGTTACCCGAACACAATGTAGCAAAGCCGCCGTGGCTGACCCCATTTGCTGATGGAGATACGGAGCATTAGCTGTCAGAATACGAAGGGGTAGAAGCGTACAATGGAATGAATGACAATGCAAGTCTATTAATAGCTGTTGAAACACTGTTTATCGGACGTGCAAAGGCCATGCATGATTTAAATAAACAGATAAAGGCCGGGATCACGCACCAGGAAACGTGGGTAACTTTTAATTAACAACTGACTGTAGAACGACAGCGGTAGTGTACAACAGTGTACAACAGTGCACAACACAGTAGTGTACAACGGTAGTGTACAACGGCGCTACGTTTTGTGACATTCACGAATCCCGGCTTTATCACAAGCACCTCATGAGACAGAAAACAGTGGGTTCAACTGAAGCGGATGAGAAGACACAGAAGAGGAGTGTGGAAAATGATTCTCCCAGCGATTGCGCTCGGGTCTTTGGGAAAAAGTGCGAACGGTAAACACATGTGCACTCACACATTAACAATTGCATGATATCTAGTAGCGCGGATGAAGGCCAGAAGTTTGAAAGTTTATGACCACGCAAACACTCACGGCGGGTTTTGCAATTGGATTAAACATTCGATAGACTAACATCCAGAGGTCGTTCGATCCACGTATTTCGCTTCAACGTCGGAAGGGTTAGGAGGTAGTGACCATACTTGGGGATGACCTCGTTTTACTGTTCAATATAAGGAACGGTTAGGATCAAAAGTACGACGAACAGTTTAGCTTGCTTGAAACTGAATTGTATGATCACTGAATTACAACCACTAGTTTGAGACATAACTTGGAACCGAACGAATGAACTATTAACAGAGAATCTGACAATCAACAAGAATTCCCTAATTTCAAAAACAACGGACAGACTGTGAATAGTAGAAGGAAGGGTGTTCAATTTAACCGAAGTTTTCGTGGGTGATGGATAACTGGCGGTCAGCTGGTATCATGGCATACTCGTAGCAAATCCTAAAACTGGGTTCAAAGTCAGACACCACATTATTTCAACATTCAGGGAATAACATAAATCAACCACAAAATATCATCGAAGCACATATGTGGTACATTGTGGACAACATGGTAAGTTGAACAAGTCTCTATTCTAGGATGTCAGTTCAAAGGAAAAGAAATGTTGAATAGAATTTTGCATCAGAAAACAAAGGATAAACACGTAGACGGAAGTGCACACGCCACTGAAGTGAAAACCTCATTAAGTCCTGGGATCGACCTTCCGTCTGTAAACTCGTGCAGAATCGGCGATGTGTACATATGAATCTGACGATGAATATCTTGTCTTATTGAACGGACTGTATTGAGTAGTCACACCAATTCGTCGGTGTCTAAAGGAAATCTTTTTGCCTAGTATGAGGAGGAGAGTACGTGTTAAACGAAACAACCTTGGCTTTTGGACGATATTATTTTTAAGGAAGTAGCGAGTTGTATCATCTTCGAGGTAGGCATTAAAATCATGTGTAGTGGTAAGAAGAAAACATAGTCATCAAAACACACCACACATTCATTTAGAGACTTGCAGTTTGGTAGGCGGTTCACGAAATGATAATTTTTGAATCGCACTTTTTAATTAATGCCTGAATTTTTGCTGGTCCACTTATCTAAAGCGTTATGGCTGTGTTTTCTGAATTCTAAAATAAGTTTAAAACTATGAGTCGTAAACCATTTTTTAAGCAAAGCTTGAGGAAAACTTCGGGACAGTCATCAGCTCTTTATCAATTACGTTCTGATCACCCGTTTTTGCGCTGAAGTTGATAAACTACGGAAGCCACGAAGTTATTAGACTAATAAGCTTCTTTAGGATGTACAGAGTCAACCTAATGCCATTTTGCTTTTCTGTTAGTTCATTCTAAGTTGTCTTCTTATGGAACTGCCTTACTGAGTGAACGCATACTACATGTTGGGTTTATGGTTTTTACTGTTGTAAATCTGAAAAACCTTATTCCTTGGAAAAATACCGCGAAATACAACGTGTCTGGAATAAAAAAGCGACCTTCTAAATTCTGGGGCATTGAATACAAGAGAAAAATACCAAAACCAGCTAGAATTGAGTGACAAACACATGATGAGATGATACAAAACAATGTCAGTATTTGGTGCAGAAATTCAATGCTAGACAGTTATACAGGATGTAAATATCAGGTATGAAAGTTTATAAGAGAACAAAGTATCGACAATTCAAACGTGATCAGGGTAAAACAATGGTAGGAATTTCGATTAAAGAGTTTCGTCAATCGCTTAAATTTCTTGGGAGGAATAACCGATTACCATTTCTTTATGCATTATATACACGGAGTTTACCGTCTTTGGAAGAAATCAAGTCCATTGTGTGTAACCTGAATCTTACCATGAAGTTAATTACAAATTAGTAGTGTGCACCTCGAGAAGTGTTATTTCATTAACCTCGAGATATTAGTGTGAACTGTGCCTCATAGCGAAATAACAAGTAGCTTCCTATTCTTTTATAAATAACCTTCCAATAGAGATGTAAACCATCATCAAAACATGTCAGCCTTAATCGGTCTTATATGAGGGGCTTTCAGTTCAGTTGGATGAAGTGTTCAAACAAGCTTACAGAATCGATTCAAACAAATGCCCTGAGTGAGGCCTGTATGTCACCCTCGCATGAACAAACCAATTTTCTCCTGTAAGAGCACCACGTGACGGAACGAAACTGGGAAAAACGGTACGACCCAAAAATCTGATCACAAAATTGAGGACCGCTCTGCAACGCTTATGCTTATCACGAGATTGCCTCGTATTTTCCCAACACAGACTGAGATTCCTGAAAATAATTAACGGTGCTGAATGCAACCTTTTGTTCCTGATCGAAAAGTGAGAAGTTATGCTTGGCAGCACACCTCGCTGAAACGATATCCATCTCTACTTTGACTATTTAGACACAATTATGTATGCTTGCCAATAGTCTTAAACTACCTTCAACGAGTCTGTCAACAGCTGGCTGCTATCGATCGTGTTCAGCAATGGCTAGAACACTGAGGTGAACTAAGTGAGCAACGTAAAACAGAACAGGAAGTATATATTCACAGGCGCGACTATATCTCATTATTGCAGGGACGCATCCAATAGCCCGACTTGGTTGGGATAAGTCCACACCCGGCATAATGACTTTAACACAACTGTAAGTTGCAAGAGAAACACCATTGTTAGATTCAGAAAACGCAGTGACACCATTGACTGCCGAATACTAATGTCACAACGAACCAGGTTGTGTGCGCGCGCTCTCATGGCCTCAAATCCTATAAACATATAAAAGGAACATTAAACCGTTTTCCATTAAGTACACCGCTTTGTGGTAATGAAAGACGCGTGTACGGAAGCGAGAAGGATGTTTTACAATTCACAAATCAGTGCAGCAAGGTGTTGTGTTTTGAGCTATTTGATTGTGTTCAGTTAAAAAAACATTGGACGAAGTATACGAGTAACTCTGCCTTGAGTAGAGGGTTAAAACGATCGAGTCAACACTAGTTGGAGGTAGACAGTTTTCGAGAGCCCCTGTAATCGGCTATCCCACACAATCGTCCGTGTCGCGTCTTATGCAAAAAGTTGGTCGTGTGCCCACATTTTGATACCAATTAAAGAACATTGAGTAGCTTTGATTTCGTTCCCTCAAATGAGTTGTTGGGGCAGTATGCATCAGACATCTGGTAGAATGCCATCCGCGCTTATTTCAGTCACGCCCATTCGAATTACTAATCTATTCGAGAATATCTGAGAACCAATGACTACAAGCGTATCAATAACATAACTCTTACGCAACAGCTGTTATTAAATAACTGATGGAATATCTGAAGAAACGCATCCTCCGCTTTCTATGAAAAGCTTACGTTGGTCCAACCTACGTGTTAGGATTTTGGCAACATACTAATTTCATCATACTGTTCACACAGATTATACCCAAAACATGCAACGAACATCAGTTTGGATGTGCAGCACCCTGCTAAAAACACCAAAAATTCAGACAACTGGTTATCATGGATGAAAATCTTAAATTACACCGAAAAATTGTGAGAGATTTGTCACCACCATTTACAACGATTTGTAATATAGTGCATTATCTCTGGTTGACTGGCTCATGAGAGATATATGTTTTACGATAGACTGAACAATGGTCTGCAGATTTCTCCGCTTTCAGACGGAAAGGAAATATCACACATTCTTCCTGTCATTAGACAAGATGCATAGTATACAATCACCTCATTTTATTTGTACTGTGAACAAATTCACAGCTAGACTGTATCCACTAGTTACGCTGTTCTTCTCATCATTTGATAATGAAAACTTTCCGCGGGTTAATAATAGAACTTTTGTTAGACGTTGTGAAAACGGGAGTGAGTTTACTAATTAGGAAGAAATTACCAACCAAAAAACAAAATAAATTATTCATAAGGTCAGGTGTATGAAAACTGTTAGACGCTGGATATCACACAACGTCAGTTCCATGGACAAGGATAGAAATTATGCACCTGGTTGATGGGCATGGGTGGGAAACGGTTTCAGTCAGTGGACAGAGGGAAGATTGACCTCTGGATGACAGAATCATGAAAGATAACGAATGTCAGGAGACATTCGTTTCGGCTAGCACACTTAGAAAGGGAACACTGGATTAGAATTTCGCTCTTATTAAAGCACAGTAGTAGTGCAAATTCTTGTCCGGATCGGAGTTTGCACTCTGATCCACGTGCTTGTGAGACTAGCATGTTAACCACCGACCTTCGTGGTCAATCCAGGTATTCAATACTTTCCACGAAGAAGGAGCATTAGTTAGACTTGACGCGGAAACCGCACTGCTCAATGCATTTGAAAACGGAAGCCAAACGATTTTCCACTATGGCACTAGCAATAATAAAGTTATCCAAGTAAGCCCTTGCATACGACAAATCAGCTAACAACATGTCCATGATTTGCTAAAAGACCGCTGGAGCAAACTTCACAATAAATGGCAGGCGGCTGTACTGGCATAGACTGTGGTGTGCGTTACTATTTGGAAACTGCTTACGGTATGTGTCAACCTCAACTTATAGATAGGCCTCAAAAAATCAATCCTAGAGAAGAACTTGTCACAGTTTAGCTTTGCGTACAGATCCTCGGGAGCAGGCAGCGGATACTGATGAGTCTCCAATGCCTGGTTTAGGCCAGGTGATATGTCACCGTATAATCGTAGCGAACCATTTGCCTTTTTTTATCACTAATATGGATGTGGCATAACCCCCCCTCCATTAATGTAGTGGACTGATGATTCCCATTCTTTTCAACCAGTTTAACACAGCCTCCAACGAACCAATAGCTGCATATGGAACCGGTCTTTTGGGGGCAGAAAACTAGTTTTGCACCTGAACAAAGTTACATGATAGCCTTTACCTGTGTATACCGACCAAGACCATCTTCAAAAAGTTTGTGATACTGTCCGTTCAATTGTGAAATCATATTCGCCTTTACGTCCACGTCAACCACCGACGTTGCCCTCTGACAGACAGGTATAATTTCAGCAACCGTACCGACTTGACCGCAGACTGAATTCAATGGCACATCAAATAATCCCAGTTTATCATTCCAGTCCATAGCCAATAAATTCAAATTTGAATTATTTACAATGTAATGGATACCGGAAAGATACAAACTGCCAAGTTGAAACTCACATTTTAACTTTTCCACAAATGGAGTATGAGTTATCAGGGGGTCCGGGCCACATGATTCGTCTGCATGTATGCCTGTCTGTGTAACTAATCCCATGTTTTCTCTGAAATGAGCGTAACAACACAGACCGTATCGACTTCCAAGCACACCTTCGTATCATTCAGTAAAATGTTAACAAACCTTCTGTTGTTTGCAATGTCATCATCGAATGCAGCGAAGACAACGACAGATCGACTGTTACAATACGACGAACTATCTCTGGACACTCGTAAATGCCTGCATGAACAGCGAACTTCTTCATGCCCACAGTTCCTTCATCTTTGACACGTGTAATTTCGAAATTTACAAAGTCGCGCAAAATGCCGTTCTCCACAACGCTGACACACGCTCGGTGACCTTCCTATGAATTTTGTTGAATGGATAGTTCCTGGTTTATTGACGGTACACACATTGACGTTTTCATCCCTAATGCGCTCGTTTTCAATCCACCTAGTTTCATTTTTGAGATTAATCCTCGACACTCGTCTGTCACAGTCTGACATTTAACGTCTGGGTTCTTTTCTAGCTGCCATAAGATATGTGAACGGAAATCTGCTGAGGATGTTGATTTAAGTCTACACACAAAAATGAACGTCTTAAAATGATCGCTGATGATGACTGACAGCTCGAGTTTCTCACACTCACGACTGACTACACCAGCGAATGTTGAACGGTTCTTCGAGCACCGTTTACTGAGTTGCAAGCAATTATATCGCGTGTTGAACAATAGCATATGCTTGCTGAAAATATGAGTTAAATGCTGCACTGCTTCTATGAATGAATATTCACGTCGGTTCTTTGGTAGAGTATAGTTACAATATTGAGTGTGTTTCGCCAGGCCAAGCTTGTATAATAGTCAAACTTGGGCACTATCATTTAAGCGTACTGCGTCCTCCCTGGATACGTCCCAATGACTTTCGAACCAAGCCTCGAACATGATCCTGCTGTCCGGTCGATAGGTAAATTCTGTTATGCTGTTGGTCAAGTATTCTGCTATGGATATTGATGCTTCAATTGCTGCCACTGACAGTCACCAATTGTTTCAACTCTACCAACCAGACAGATTCAGAATACGAGGCGTGAGAGCGTACATTGGAATTCTGTCACTCAGTAAGTAACCAACACTAATGTGATCTGTTAACCATAAATGTGACCAGTCTGACAATCAACCAGTCATGAAAAATCGATCCAATGTGTTTAGACAACCGATGGCTGGTAAGACGTACAAGCAGATGGTAGAATAAAAGTATATCAGCCATTTGCAACAGTGAGAATGCGGCCGCAGCAGATTTGTGTAGTAGATGGTGTACCCAGTATCTACTTCTCAGAAGTTACCATTGTCTACAAACCCTGTCTCACTAAGGGCTGAAACATTGATATCGTAGCGAATCAGCACCATGGTGATCGGTGCGTTCCCGCCAACCGGCGACGCGTTGATCTAGCAGTGTACGTATATTAAAAGTCCATAGGCCATTTTCAGAATGAAATTTAGAGCCAAAGATTGCCTCCGAATAGAGGGTTTGATATTTGAGGTGAAATAAAGAAAAGTTTATTTGGTGGACCATGCCTGAAGCGCGTTCTGCTAGGCAACGAGATAAAGGGATTTGTTGCGGGAAGCTGCCAGGAGACAAGGACTCAAACATCTGGCAGCAGAGTGGCGTTTTGTACTTCATAATTTTCATTGTTTTTCACACTTTTTACCTTCCTCGAGTTCACATGTACATTTGATGTTTAAACCAAATGAATCGATTGAATCAATAGTACAAAACATTTCCTTCAAGGTTGTGAACCGTGCCTTCTCTCTCTGGTCCTTGTCGTCTGTGTGCTGAGTTCTGAAAGGTTAAAGGCTAACGGAATCAACCATCGATTTCAGTATATCTCAGGATTTATCTGTCGTCATAATTCTCTCCACTGTAAACTTGAAATCTCTTTGGAGCAACACGACTAATCGTATCTATTGAATACTTTCATCCGGTGTAGTGGAACGCTAAACTGTTGCACTTTCACGAACTATTGTGAGTCAGTTACTTTTATTTTCATCATATTTTGGCTTCGTGTTCACACCTAAGCCTTATATAGTGCTTAGATCCACTAAGTAAATTGGTAATGAGCCCGAATTTTTACATTTTATCTATTGTACATGTTCATCTTTTTTCGTCCCGTTACTGACAAGTTCGGAACTCCCAGTATTTTGCAATGATTTACGATTATGATACTAGTTTGTTTTCCGAGAGCGCCATTAATCTTAAATTACTCACATTTAGTATTTGACTAGTGTTTGATTCATCCAGGTAGAAACATTTTCTCCGATTTCGTAAGATTACTTCACAGGCAACCATGCTTTCTTATGTGGCTACGCAGTTACCCACTGACATCGCTTCAGACGTAATTGGTCTAAGTTACCCCATGCCGGACGAGTCCCAATACGATAAACTCAAGGCAGCGGTTTTAAAGCGTACCACGGCATTGGACGGAACAAAGCTCCAAAAGTTACTTTCCGACATCGAGTTGGGTGATCGCACCCCCTCTCAACCGCTTCGCCACATGAGGTCCCGGGTCGGTGATAACAACATAGGTGACCCCATCCTGAGACAACTATGGGTCAAATGCCTCCCGCTTAAAACCTGTCATTTAGTCAGTACATGACCTTGACATACTATTAGGAAAGTTAGCAGAGACGGCTGACAAAGTTCATGAGTGTTTCTTCAAGCATTCTATCAACCATGTGCGTGACCTCTCCCCTTGCGCTGGTCCGCAACAAGACACGCTCGATAACCTCCAATGTCAGGTGCTCCAGCTAGCACTCACTATGAATAACTTAGCTGGACGCCTTGCGAAAGGCAGTAACTTCTCGTGCTCTCGACCATGTTCTCGCCCGTGACCACCCGCATCTACAGTCCAAACCCGTAATATCTATTACTATAACCGGTGTTTCTGTGACAACGCCCGCAAATATACACAGCCATGTGCATATACCAGTCCCCTTTCTGAGGGCAATACAAGTCAAGGGAACGACATGGCTAGCCAGTACTGGTGACAGCTGCCGCTGGTCAGGTCAACAGTCACCTGTTCTGTGTCCACGATAACTCCACCAAACTTCGTTTTCTCACCGACACCGGTACGGTCAGCGTTATACCCTCAGGTGAAATAATCAACGCGATTTCGGATTACCCACTGCCTCAACCTACCAAGAGTCTCCGTCAAATTTGGGGATTGTCGTACGGCTGTACTCATTTGTTGACCTGCATTGGTCGTATAATCACAGTCATCTAAGCTTTTCGGATAACCAGAACAGCACATCGGAAGCTAATGGCTCAGATGAGTCTGAGATCAAGTTAATTTCCCTTTGGTTAATGCACTCGTCCCCTGAGGGTGAGAGTTGCAACCGACCCTCCTCTGAAAGAGAGCTCTTTCTCAATATACCTAGTTGCAAACGGGACTTTTTCATCATGTGAGCTGAGTGCAACATGGCGCTTAAGAAGTTTGGGCTTTTCCGGATCAACAAGTTCGTCGGTGAACTATTGATGTAGACCACAGAGCGCAACTGGGATAACAAAAAACAATGGCTGGTCCACAGGACCAAATGAATTGTTAAAGAAAATGTTGTGTGCAACGTCCCAGACGACTCTGTAAGTTATAACTTACTTTGTGATTAATTTACTAATAGCGGGTCGTTGGAAATGCTCTCAGAAAATGGCAGTAGATCAGAGTAAATATTGAAGCGATATCCGAAAACTGGCCTGTTCTTAACAAATTCTCGCGGTTTGGTTTGTTTATTCTTCTTTCTTATAATTGTATTCATTTAGGGACTTACGATTTTGTGGAATATTCACAGGAGCAACAGCAGCTCGGTCCACAGTATATATGGAAACAACCCGAAACTGGAAATATATGTACGTATGGTACCGGTAGACTGGACTGAATCGAATAACTTTCGGATGAAGCAGCTCATTCTAACTTGGTCGCACGTTCCAATAGCCGGGTTTCAGAAACGTTTGGTAAATTTGGTGAGGCTACGTTTTGTGACACCTGGTGCCATCTTACATAAACCGACGGGTGTCAAAGGTTTCTAGGAGATGCGACAAAACCCAGTGTTTCATAGCAGCGTTTACTAACTAGCAATAAGTGAAGCCAGCTAAATTAAGAGTTGATTGTAGACGTTACCAATATTGTTATAAACCACTAAAATGAGACAGAGGCTAGCCTGCTAGCCGGCACAAATAATTTTTCTACTGTCCACCTGATAATTTGTAACAAATGAAAACAGACTTCTCATAATGGGAAAGACAATTTTAACTATCTTCGCACTTGTCGGCATCGAGCTGAAGGACAACATGTATTCTGCTCATCAAAATCTTAGGAAGCGAATGCGCTGGTCAGTGTATTTTACACTCCTGAACACTGAAGATACAATTGAAAGGTAGTTTTATCCGATTGATTACTGAAGTCAGGTATTGGAGGTTGAGCCGACGCGCATTCCACTTCTCTTTCTCCATTGTTTTGCCACACAATTGGTATTTCGTCATACAATATCACGCGATCGGACATACACAAGGAATCATTGGCGGCACACATTGTAGTATCTATTGAAGAAAACAAGAACGAAGATGCGTGAGCTCAGGGTAGCATGTAATAACCTATGTTAAAGTGACTTATATTGGTGTCGATCGTGTACATTAACTTTAAAAGAGTCAATCAAACCACTTTTTTTGCTATGTAAAGCTGACGCTTTAGAATAGCAAAATCCAACAGGCTGCTTAAGTAGACCGAATTTTTTCAACCTGCTAACAAAAAATTTTTTTACGTGTGATGTAAGCCTAACCGTCTTGGAACCAGCTAAGCTATCTGACAGTAAAAAACGTTACGAGTTAATTGTATATTTTGGGTCAATATGTCATCAAATGTAACCAAAAAACAATCGAAATCCAACACCCAGTCAGCTTTAAGTAGAAAACCTTAACAACGCCAAAAAATGGAGCGAAATGCTGTACCCATTCGTGTGTACACTGAATATGAGCCCTCAAGGGTGCAGACAAGCGCACCCGGATGAAAGAGGGCAGGTGAAATCCTAACCTTGCCAATGACAAGGCGATAAAGGGCGTTGTTTCGGTCAAGACAATGGTGTGTTCACACCGACGACCGACCAGTGAGCCGCACGTAAAAACACTAACCGAATTGATCAACGCGTGGTCAAGGCAACGCCCTGGGCCAGGACACTGCAATCTCGCGGTTTACGGAAGCCAATTCTGATCAAAGCCAAAAAAGTTGAACTGAAACATTTGAGATATTGGACTGACAGCAATGAAACAGTAGGCTGTTAGGTTTAAATCCTTGCAGAAATGTCCGTGTAGTGTAGTAGTGATGAAACATTACTGATATCGGAAGAGATAAAAGTCGCCTCACTAAACTTTTAGAAAACTGTACGAAAACGAACAGAATTTACTTTCAAGCTGATAGTGGATGGTTACGGAAAAGCAGAGGGAATAATAAATATCCATTATATTGTTTGTAAATCACTGTAATATGGTTAAATCACTATGATTATTAAAATACCAGGTGAGATAAAGTTGAAAACACACTAAATTCAGAATCACGGACGCTGGGAAATCATTCCATCAACGTCCCGAGGAATGTATCTCACTGTTCCTGTTGGACTAACCAGTAATTGGTGAAGATTGAAATTAATACAGAACCCCAGAATTTTACGAACTTGTTGAAAAAATGTGTAACTGGTCAAAATAATTGCTTTATTTTAATGTGTGCATGATATACACACGAGTTCTTAGGGGTTAGAACAAGAAATAGGCCATACGATTAAAAAATGGAAATCGTATCGGTGCAAATGTCTGTGTACAGTTTTTCGAGAAAGAGAAAAACACCACACTTTGTACTCCAGCAAGCGAGGGAAACGAAGACAGGAGTAAACTATAACATGTTCAAAAGTGAAGGAGATAAAATATTTCTCGAAATGAGAAGTGTGTTGAGTACTGATGTGCAAGGATACGAGATTCGTGACAGAAAACAGCAGACTGCAAATGCAAGAACACAGAGACCCCAAAGAGGGAATTCAAATAGGAAGATCATATTATCACATAGAAGGTATAAATAACAGTGTTGTATAGGTGTAAAAAATAAGACCAAAAGTCATAAGGATAATCACAGAATCGTCCATCTTCTTCTCGTGGATGGATGATCCAGATGCCAAGATTGCTCTCTGATGCGAAATGTATGAGGGTGGTGCGTGATGTATTTTGCACGCAACTGACGGCAGCAGTGACTACTGTGTGGTTACCAGAGAAGGGAAGCCTACATGATGAGCGCCACGTCGAGAAACTGAAATGAGGTAACCAAAAATAGATGAAAGCGACGAGAATTGAGGATGAGGTAGACATTTAAAAAAAACATTAAAAGATTGTTGATGTACACGCGTATATTCGTGGTTCACAACAGGAGAAGAATATTGGCTAACAAGACGACTGTCTTGGAATAGAATCCTCCCGATGTGAACTACATAATTTTAGGAGCGTTGGGAACAAGAGAAAACGGTTAATTTATGAATGTCACATTGGACCAAATCTGAACGCAACAGGTACGACGTTGATTGCTCGGTTGGTTTAAAATCGCTCAATCAAGATTATAAAGCCCCTGGAGTGCGTCTAGAAAGAAACTATACGAACGTGACCTAAACCACTTTTACGACTTAAGTTCAATTATCGATCTATCGCTTAACCATGAACGGAGACTAATTTTTCCATTCATCCTATGGTCATATAACAGTTTCACATCACCACTAGTCTCTTATTCATTGCTATCCATGATGACTATGAGGAAAAGCAACTCTACTACTTCATTCACAAAACACAAAGGCAATACTAACCCAGCTTCTTGTTGTAAACCCTCCTAAACGACACGCTGGTTCGATCTCGGTATAGTGGTGCGCTCTATAAAATAGGATACTCGTCCAGGTAATAATTCACACGAAAATCTTGGTCCCGAACAGTACCGCAACTGGTCCCGCATTCACTCCCAAGACAAGCCAAAAGACGCGTTCAAAATACGGTTTTGTTCCGCCACAAAACGGGTGCGGCTAGGACGACAATTACAACGTATTTATAGGGCACGTCATGACCAGACATTCCCAACACATCATGAGAAAGAGTTAGGATCGCAAATGTGTATAGCGGTATAGAAAGTCTCAACCGATTTGAACAGTTCCGCTAAGTGAGACTGAGTCGAGTTGGCTATTTTCTTTCTCACGACGGAGGCGCCTTAAGACAGTAACAGGGTGGGCGCTCTAACACTGCCCCGACGATAGAGCGTTGGCATAACTCACAGGTCATAAGATGTGTTGAGGACGTAGAGTGACTGAAATAAATACGTTCAGTGTTTGGACGTATTAACATGTTCAGTCCGTTCGTATTATTTAGCGACTATTTCATCATCATCAAATTATGCACAACAGACATTGAAAGGTCCGTTTCGTTGTCATTCGGTGCTGACAAGCCTATATGAAATGCCATCATTTGTCAGTGTCAGTTAAATGTACTTTAAGAATTACTTAAACATCATTCAGAAAAATGAAATTTCTCCGAAATCGGCAGCAAACGGATGCAAATATCTTCGATAACTTGACTTAGAAATGCCACTATCACAAAATCGATCAGACATTGAGAGTGACTGAACATAATTCAGTCACAAACTGTAGGAAGAAGACAGAAAATGACCCACATTACAGGACGTGGTTGAAAAGCTGTAAAGCTAATGAGCACATTGTGAACAGTCACTAATGTGATAAATCAAATCCTAAAACAGACAAAAAACCGTTATAAAGTCGCATAGTTATGACGTAATCGCTTTAGTGGTTATATCACAAACATGCCCGTGATGATACTAATAGAACCTAAGGAAACAAAAGATAACGGAAAGTAGAATAAGAAAAGAAGATAATTTAGCAAACTTTTTTGCAGACAGCAAACAAATTATGTTGGATGACGTACCTGCTCCAAAGAAAGTATAGCTCGACCACCATGATCGTAGTTTTTAAAAATGGCTGAAAGCCAGAAGATGGACGATTGAGGATGATCAATAACCAGATGATAAACAAAATATGAAGAAAAACCTCAGAAACAAACGATGTAAATTGTGGTACCGTCTCGGTGATAAGCATGGATTAAAAAGTTGTGACCGGAAATTAATATAAAACGGTGACTGAATGATCTTGAAAGTAAAAGTGATAGAGGGATGATACCAACCCAGTAGACAATGACAAACGAAACTTGCCTATGGTTTTTGTAATTAATGCCATCGCATTAATGAATTTAGCGTAGTCCAGACGCCAATCCACATCCACAAATCGATGAACAAGACGTGAGAGTAACGAATGGGGAAGGGTGTAGCCTAAATAAGACAAAAAAGCCCAAGAAGACAACATGTAACGAATGAGAACACAGAAACACGATATCATAAATACTGGCAGATTCACAACGTACACACAAATTTATTGACAACGTAAGTCAGCAGGAATGGGTGACGACGACGAAATCGAACCAATGTAAGCAGGCAGTTGTAGAGATCATGATATTTGGAATACTAAGGTAGTTGGTTCAAACCAAACAATGCAGAAGTATTTTTTCCTATAATATGGTGACCCAAAGGAAGTTCGAAAAAAACTAACAGAGACATTTTTGTATGATGAAATCAAAAGGAACAGCCCATACGCTCAAGTACTGCAATACATTGTCCAAACTCCACATGTGTATAAATGTACATGTACATAGCAGATAAAAGGTACTACAACACACCAGTCGAACATATTGTTGCAAATTTTGAAGCTACTGAATGGATCACCGGTACAATTCTGGTAGTTATCGCGAACATCATCAAAGTTGTTTGAATAGTGATCAACGGAAAGAGAGCTCGATTAATATGGACTGGAAATCATGCACAAACGATCGTAGATGACGGGCTGCAACAAGAGCAAAACTCAGGTCTAGTGTCCCTATTCGAAGTGGAGCGGTTGAAAAGTTTGGAGCAATGCAAAAGCTGCGATCGATTGTGACTGAGATACAAGTTGTAACAACCAATTAATCTCATACTGTTTGTCAGCAAACAATTATGAGTACTGCTGTTAGTATCCCCACCAAAACGCTGGTGATTGCAATTACTCGTATTGCTATTGTTTGTTCATTCACTTCTATTTTTCTATTTATTATTCAGCAAGCACAAATCGACGAGCATTAACGATAAAACGGCAATGTGACTGGGGAATTGCAGACCGAAGGGCAAGCGAGTTCATTTGTCCACCTTCTGGGGATAACTGTGTCATACACTGAGAACGCTACCTAACGGTCTGTCACGCCGTTCACTGTATGCTGATGTCGTAGTCGACTAATTCACAGTGTGAAGCGAATAAACGGCAACTTAGTACAGAGAAATGAAGATAGTTATCAGTAAGTTGGTAACTGTTTATTACAAACCGTACATTACGACAATTTGGGCAGGTGAGTTTGAAGGATACGCTCAGCCAAATCCAGCTTGTTAACCTTCGGTCGCTTGGTCAATGGTGTCAACTGATAAGTGCAAATGAATGCAAACATCGATGAGCAAAGACCTCGAGACGCTACATATGCCCAAATCTCGGCGGCTACGTTTCTAACCTCACACACACGCACATATACTCCACGTAAAGTCGTACTAAGTAAACAACTGCTCTGGCTGCTGTTGGTACTCATCATTATCATCATCATAGACAGCAATACATCAGTGGTTCACACTGATGCTTAACTGCCACACAACCACGAAGAAGAAAAAGCAAACCCTGTATAGGAAGAGAGAAGAAAAAAAGGAAGGGGAGGGGGCCTAACCACAGTCCGGGAAAAGTATTAACAAGTACAAATCAACGAACTAAATAAACAAATCAGAAAGCAAAACAAAGGGATAGCAATCCCATGAATGTAGGACCACCACTGACTGTGATACACTGCTTTTACATAAACATCCTTTCCAACTAGCGGTACAGACAGTCAAACACGCCTTAATAACTGGGTAGCATATGGGAACTCGCTTCACGTGAACAGCTTTCACAACCCACCACATCATTGCACGGCAACCTTGCGATTTTTTCCAACTGTCAGTGACTGTGGTGAACCAGGCGCGATGCAGAAGGCACTGTGCTACAAAATCAAAAACGGGACCCCTTCAACTTACTGTGTCCAGTCAGTAATATGCACTTGCGCATTTCCCAAGTACATGACGGTGGACTGCCAATTTACCCACATAATTCGTCTGTTTAGTAGAATGAGTTATGGAAACAATGTTGATTGAATACTGCAAGCATATGTGCATCTTTCAAATAAAAGGATCATGCCACAGACTTGAAAAAAGGCTGAATTCGTACCACCTTTCATGGACAATCGGATATCATCAAGACAACACAAACAACAAAAATTAGGGGATGCACGACCTTATCAGAACAATGTAAGGCAGTAGCATGACTCATGAATAAGCGAAGCCAGATACGGTCTCAAACGACGTGCCAGCAACAACAAACATCGAATCAAAGCCAAGCCAACCCGGTAACCCTATGCTTTAAAAATAGTAATCGCACATAACAGAGAACATTCACATCATTGAACCGCTTCAACATACTCTGCATATAGCCCACGGAATAAGTAGGTAGAGCAATGTCTTCTGAGTCAGCTAACTAGCTGGTAAAAGCTGTACTCTGAAGTCACACCGACCTTCGCGTATTTCTTTTACAGTGTCATTCATAACGTAGCCGAGAAGGAGAATATAGGATTCCTCATCGAATATCACATGCAATGAGGAACGACAGAGATAGCTGCCCATAAGTGCGTACTTCGTACTAGGGGTGGAGAAATAACGAGCTCAGTAAGTTGACATTTTTCACTGTGACTCTTCCGCAAAGACCACTTCGTGCAGCCGAATCAAAAACAACCCTTGTGCCACGACCGTTGGCTGAGAAAATGAATACCAAGGCTCTAGTTACAAGGCGAAGATGTGATCGATACACGACGAACACGTCGTAAGCCAGCTTGCTCCTGCCGTGTCTGGCCCGGTCTGTGTTTCAGAAATTGCCGCATCATGAGACATACGTAACTTGCACGCGACAGAGACAAAATTAACACCACTGTGGTTGTAGCATGATGTACTGAAGATGGGATCGATATCAGAAGGCAAAGTGGTATAGTGAGTAGGTGTTTTCATGGTTAAAATTCACTCGGAGCACGCAAACGGTTTCGTGGTTGTTGCCAGCTGTCAGGTAAACGTACACAGTAAACTGGGATCACATGTATTACTACTAAAACTATGTGAGCAGAAGTTTGTGACTAATAGCGCATTTGTAAGCTATTTGTGATGTTTAGTTGAGAATCGGCGGAGTCCGCAGATCACTGTAGACGTTAACATTACTTACTAAAAAGAGATTCAGTATGCCACAAGACCATAGATGATTTTGAAATTTTACAACATAAGATTATACAAGCAGTATCTAGGTGGCAGTCACAAGTGGTTGAACCTATTAACGTGTTTAGGTTAAATACAAGGTTCAACAACCATCTTCCCTGTAATCAGGTGTATGGTTGAGGTCTAAAAAATGTGAACCGAAATATTGGTAATAACTACAAAACCATTACAATGCTTCTGATGAATTTTGACCACTGGCCACAAATTAATGTCACTTTATCTTGTAAAACTGTAGCGACAGAGTGAATTGTTGAACATTTCCCGTGAACGCAGTTGATATAAAACAAACTGCCAACCCCATCGAATATAAGACAAATGGGAATGGCTACTGACAAGCACCCACCAAGAGATATCGCTCCAATCTAGTATACGGAAAGAAGGGATGTGGTCGGTTTAAACATTAACCGTCCGACACCAACTCCTGGAGGGGCGGAGAGAAAATATCCTGCCATGAAACCTTTTTGTTTCAACAATCCGAACTGAGAAGGATTCTCGACGGACAATCGTCGGGAATTTCGTAACAAGACTCACCATCTCAGGAGTACATAAATGAATAGGCTAACTCATGTCAATTGTAGTAATCTTCAAAGTAGTCAGTCAATTTGTTAAGTTGCTGTAAGAATCCGTAGATTCCGTTTTTGCATGAATTCTCACCATAACACGTTGCCAACGGTCAGTGCGAACGAAAACGGGGGAAGACAGTATTTCTCTTATAGAAATTATCCTTTAAATTTCTTTAGCCCATTCGGCAGCCCGAGCCACAGTACCTTTTGGTCAGGCTCATGGCTGTTATGATGATGATGATGATAATGATGATGATGATGATGATGATGATGATATACAGTCCATGAGTAACGTACAACCGTCAGTATGTCGCGTCTAAGCGATGAATATACCACCCGGCCTCTTTTCTTTCGGAGTAAGAAGACCAAGTTGTGCGCTCATAACATCAGCAACCACAATGAGAATCGACGGTTTAGTCTGTCCAAACAGAAAGAGGACATTACAGAAAACACCCATCACAATTTGCACTGCGGTCTGTTGAAGCAGATATGACAAGTAACATGACTTCTTGGGCCGCTTACAAAGACTGATCGAAGTAGAATTGGTCAAAGGCGACCATTTATCAAAATTCAATCGAATAGGCCCTACTCTGCCTAGTGACTCCGTACAATCTCGCTCCATCTTGACCCAAAAGTTTGGCCTCTCTTTCCATAGAGACGCTGGAAAAGAAGCTCTGATTTACGTCATACATTGACGAATTCAAATGAGTGACAATACTAACATCAAAAATGCGCGTTGTGTAGTTATGACACATCTAGTGTCAGGCAACAAAGAATGCTTGTCAGGACGGCTATATGAGGAGTTGTTGGAGGGCGTGCAAACTGACAGCGTTAAAATTTACCAGCTTTTTAGTCTGAAGAAATGAAAATTGGAAGTGAAAAAGAAAATGTGAGAACAATAACTTTGGATACGTCCCAACAGCCTACTCCGCGAAAAGAGCTGGCTTGGGAGATCGAGCTTGAAGCTCCTGGCTCAAAAACCTGATCTGCAAGGAGATAAAATAATGATTGTCTTGCAGAAACTCATCAGGCCAGAGGACACAGAGAACTGTTTCACTTGGGGGTAATAGACTAATAAAACTCCGAGGACGCAACGAAAAGAAGTCGAGGTCTCATGACGACTACGCCCTCGCGCAGAAGATACAATCAAAAAGACACTAAGTTTCTGAAGACGACTGCACGTTTTTCGAACGCATTAGATTACAACTCGATGATTACATCAATTGCTTACGCTGTAGTTCCATTTGATTTTTAAGTACAAATGGGACATTTTTCGAAGTAACTCATGACAATTCGTGGAACACTGTTCTAGCCTCGGAAATACGAACTGTACTGTCAATTCCACCGATTTCAACGCTTAGGCCATGCGTTAAGAACCTTGACAATGTACCCTCAGGAGAATCCTCAAATTACTACAGCAAGGTACGAGGCAATCAACAGACGACTTCCCAAAGAGAAGTGAAAGCAACCGTTAGTAAATAAGGAACGGTGATCCATGTTCTCCTGTCAGAACGAAGTTCTTGATATATGGAATCTGAGTGATCAGTGCTACAAATATTGCTATTTCACTGACTGATCCGTAAAGTAATGCTAACAGTTAGAACGGAACAGTGAGAGTGGCAAGAAAGTTACCTCACGGATATCATCCGTTCTTACACTTAATCACAGCCCGATTTAAGTTTAGGCATACAAGTTTCAAGATTTAAATTCGGGCTCCTTTCCTCCTTTATACTGTGGACCGAGATCTGTTCTTCTTCTCAAGGTTGTGCAACAGTTAGGCAGCGGTGACCACACAGTGCACGACGCTAGTGAGGGTTTACACCGTATCGGTCTAGCGGGCAAGCACCAATTTGGCTTAAACAGAACGTTAGTAAAAGAAAGATGGCAGCTAAACGAACTGATTCGGTGAATGTCGCACATGTGCGACCGAGTGGTCTAAAAATATGCTACATTACAGTCAATTTCATAAAACTGGAGAATTACAATGTCAGTGCAGATACCGTCCACCAACGTTTTGGATCAAGAGAGTAATGACAATCATTGAGACATGTTCACAGGAACTGGATACATCACAAAAAGAATATCTTCAACTAGCGTCTAAACGTTAGGTAAGATGGTGGCTAACCGACCTCAGTGGCGTGAATGTTGTCGTTGTTTGTCCGAGTTGTCTGTGAAGTGAGTACACTTAATGACGCGGAGCAGTGATGACGACTTACTTCCACTTACAGCTCGGTTGTTTGTTTGCAAGGTGTACGCGCCTT
This sequence comes from Paragonimus skrjabini miyazakii, assembly GCA_014338405.1. Taxonomy (NCBI): domain Eukaryota; kingdom Metazoa; phylum Platyhelminthes; class Trematoda; order Plagiorchiida; family Troglotrematidae; genus Paragonimus; species Paragonimus skrjabini miyazakii. The sequence continues at coordinate 81,218 of JTDE01001333.1, read as the reverse complement.
GATGTTGTATGTTTGAATATAGACGTAGCAATGTTTAGTAGTTAAATCTCCTCCCGTTCTTTTTTCCTTCTCTCTTCCTATACAGGGTTTGCTTTTTCTTCTTCGTGGTTGTGTGGCAGTTAAGCATCAGTGTGAACCGCTGATGTATTGTTGTCTATGATGATGATGATGATGACAAGTGACCTCAACTCCACCACATATTTCGGCGTAAGACTACAGACTAGCACCAACAAGTCCTGCTCCACAGTGTGAGTGGTCGCTGCAGAGCCTTTTACACAAAAACAACTAATCAAAAGCAACCCGTTTTCGTGTTCCCTGGGAGTCCTCTCCAGAATCCTGTAGAATTCATAAGAAGTCAATTTTTCAAACGGTTGTTTTCAGTAATTCTCACTAAGCTATTACGATTACGTCGGATAAGTGCGAGTTATATGTGAAAATTACAGTAAACCCATTAAAAACCTCATTAAAAAGCATGTCAGGCACGTGTGACATCCTATCGCATTCATTAACACTCTCACGATCCCTCAGTAGACTGTGATCCACACCACTTCTGTCATACCTAATGAACTATTCGATTTGTTATAACTTTCATATATAACTCGCACACACTCTATGTGATTGTAAGAGCCTGATGGGAATTGATGAGGACAGCTGTTTGTAACACTGACTTCTTTAAGAGTGTTTGCTGTAGGGGAACAGCTGTATGTGTAACCACCTGCGACTTCAAGGGAAAAAGGGCATGCATTGCTTAAATTTTGTGATGTGATGGACAAAAAAGAGTAAATTAATAAGAGAACGCAGGAATAACTGAAAATACAACGAACGAAGAGGATGACAGAAAGAATCAGCATTCACTGAAACCAACCAACCTGCTTGTTCGATGATAATCCGGAAGTCCAGGCTGGTGACATAGCCGGTTCTTTGTGGATCGAAACTGGCAAACAAACGAGACCAACAGCGCAAAATCTCCCAAACACGTCGAAAATCCGATTCAGACAAGCGCCCTGTTCCGTCCCGATCAAGTAATGCGACCAGTGCTCGACAGGCATCGATGTTGACCTGCAGAGAAAAGAACAATGCCGGCAATGATTACACACAATAAAAGTTCATAAAATACGGACCTTGGTGTTGCACCAAACATCCGTGGAAGTTATACAGACCAAGGCAAGTATATTTCGCATTCATGTTTTACATCTGCAAATTTCTGGCATTTGTAATGAGATTTGACTGGAGCGGTTTCCTGACTGGAGAGAGCTCAGCCAATCAGAACCCAGGCACAAGCTGCTATGAACCAAACTGCGGTCGATCAGCATCAACCAATGCAGAACTAGAATAGGCAGCTGCACCGGATATGTTCGCAACAGGTGGAGATTGAAACAATTTGTTTGAATGCGTGTGTCGGACTTAAACAACCGAGTTGCTCGGCAGAAGGTCGTGGAACGTAGCAGTGAACGGACCAGTCGAAACGCTAGAAAACTTGTCGCCCAACAGCAATCACAAATACTGTTGTTCCTCTGTAAAAATAATGTTGTTTTTTCAATAAACTGAGATCGCTAAATGCCGTTCATACCTTTGTTCCTCTCGATTTGGTAGACCTGTACGCGACAACATTTACTATATTTAGTCTGTGGCAAAGAACAAAAAAGAAGTTGGGGATAGAAAGGAGTAGTATCTGGATTTACGACTTAACATTCAGCGATTTTAATTTCACAATTTGCACTACGTTTTAGCTGAAAATGTAGACTTAATATACACAAGAAAAGTTTTCAAATGATAAACGTTCAATTTAGTAACTTTAAAAACTTAAATAAATAAACTGAGTGTAATAATATGTTTACAACTATTATCTGTTATAACGCGCATGAGATGCTAGGTAAGAGAACTGATTAGACATTCAAGAGATCATAATAACGCACAAATACACACCGACAATACTGTACGCAGAAATGTATCTGGATCATCGAGTTGAAATATATGGGTGATGTGAGCGACAGAGAAGAATGAAACTGTTCCATAAAGACATTTTGGGAGCAGAACAAAGATAGCTTCAAAGTAAGATTATCATAGTGCATGCACTATTATTAGAAAACTGTGATAAACTTCTAAAAGACAGGTCAAATTATCAAAAGTGAACCGCGAGAAACCTTAGAAAAAACATTGCGTTTTTTGGAATGATACAAAGCAAAGAATAACTGAACGAACTTTTTAAGAGACCAGCACAAAGCAAACGAAAAAAAAACACGAAAAAATTGGCTTTCAATAATTACTGACCGCCAGCTTTTCTATTGGACGTCGAATGACTTAGACCATGGGAAGACCATTTGGTATCAATGTTTGGCAACTGTCAGTGTTGAAATCTATGGCAGAACTAAAATTAGTGGTAACAAAATGGAACAAATCAGCACGTAGCATTTCGTATTTGCTCACAACCATTAAAAAAAACCAACAAAGCGGTGCTCCATAAACTGTCAGTCATTCAACAACAAAAAAACTGTCATAAACCTGAACGGAGCAAGACAGTGGATCATGTAGTGCCTCGTATACGCTCATCCTTCGTAAACAATTAACAAAATTCCAATGGAACTTTTTCTTATCCGACAAGTCAAATGCCAGTAGTGAAAAACTAGGATTAACTATGGCTAATATCTAACAACCTCGGTATAATGGAATTTCTCCTGTTTTGAAACACGAAGCATCCGAAGCGAAGTACCTATGCAAATAAAATGACAAATTTGGCAGCATCTTCGATAATATCGTGTGCACTGTATGTATCAAACATTTGGTACACTAAAATAACGTGTGAATACACTGAAACGCTTAGTATGGAATGGGTATCAACTAGATTAACTTCAGCTTGCGTTTGCTGAGTATGTTACGTGGCAAAATCGCACTACGGCTGTCACGGGAGATAATCGGTTTTGCTATTACCACAGTCGTGCACCAGAGTTGAAGATTATTCCTAAGCAGTCCCACAGAAGAGTCGCAACATACACAAGGAGTAACACTGGCACCTCGTAACTTCGTGCATGTGGTAGATTTACCACTACAGATGTAGAGGAGGCCAACACTGTTGGCAAACAACACGTGACTGTGCATGACTGCAAATCACGAACAACTTTTGAACACACAGAGGGCGAATGAAGAGAATTATCTCACATTTTAGTGCCAATAGTCAGAATCGTAGAACACACTAGCCCACAAGTCATTTGACTCAGATTTGTTACGCTTAGCCCTCCTGAAAAGCCGTACCACCGAAGTAAAAGAATCGCAATCAGAACTTTTAAACGTTCTCTGTCAACTGGCCGTCAAATGAAGGTCGGGAAACAGAACGAAGTGGCATTTATCTTTAAAGGTGGATGGAGACCAAGCGAACTATCCACCAACAGCGCTGTTTTCAATGGTCTCTATCTAATGAAAACTTTACTACGTGACTCTCACAAAACAAAGGTAGTAGATTTCAGACTCATTACTAGGCAACAGCATGGCCTCTGCAAGGGGTATTCAAGAATCGTAAATCTGCCGAAACAGTTGAGACGTTTAAAGTCCTACTCAATCAGCACAAAGTTGAGAGACGCGCTCACTACAAGTTTTCTAACCACTCTTCTAGCCTATCTCGACCAGGCTACTGAAGGTGCATATCTGGAAGAAAGTTCATTCGGCATTTCAATGTTCATTGCTCACAGAATCACACGTCCATTCACTTGAACTCTAAATCCATCAGCCGTTCCCGACCAACAGAGTAGTGGGTACGCACAAGCGAACGTTATTCTCCCTCTTGTAACAATAAATAAACCTATAACTTCAAGGTTGGCCCAAATCATTAGAAAAACAGAAGATATAAGAAAATGCTGAATAAACATATTAGTTGTTTCCAACAGTCTAAACGTTACTTCCAAATTTACGGAAAACTCAGAGATATTTACAAGTTACATTGTTCTTTAATTACTCTTTCCTGTACAGTAGAATTCGGTGATATTAAGAAATACGCGAATTCTTCCAAAAGTGTCACCAGGTTTGGTGTTAACAATGAATATAGAAAATTATCGACCATGATGGTACTAGACGCTACGAGAAAGTGAAATTTAAACATACACACTATGGTCAATAAGTCACAATAAACTGATTTGGGAACGACGCTGCATGACCTGATGAGCGCAGTATGTTTTGTAAATGCGCATATTGGGCTTTTACGTCCTGACCGAAATATTCTGACTGTGTTAGTGAACTCGACCACACGTTATAGCAGATCCTTTCACACGAGTCTAACATCCGGTTAATTCAATGAAACTTAAAGGAAACAATGTACAAGCGTTCGTGAGAAGCGGAAATGATGGATGGAGTCCAATATGTTTGGCAAACAACAGACAGAAACTGAAAATAATTGTGATTGAACATCGATGAATTCGTGTAAGTTACAGTTACCGTATAGTGGTCAAAGGCGATTCAAAAGTCGGAAAGAACAAACTAGCATTGGGGGTGCTAACCCGAACAAAACAGCTAGCTGTGATCAACGTGGTTAACGAAATGGTAGTATCAGTGCGAATAGTAACTGTTACAGGGGAGGTAGCAAAATATGTGAACCGCTTTTTTGTGCTTACATGGGAAATCAGCTAGTTTATGAAGTACATTACACACCGCCAGTGATTGTATCCTATACAAGCACATGCATGAATAACTTCACTCCTTTTTGGAGAATCCATACACCATGTGAGATGATATAGAAAACAGTAGGATTTATCGCATAATTTATGGAATCCCTGACTCAAATACCGGAATTAATGGGTTTATGTGAAGAAGGCAACAAGAGAGCAGACAGACAGCAAAGGGGATTAGAGAAATGTTTGTGTCCCATAGGTATGGGACACTGACCCCTAGTATGACAATAAACCGAACTGATTTTAGGATCGGCGAAAGACAGTTAGTTAGTGAAGATAAGCAAGAAATAGGTAGATCAAATACTGAAAATGCATCTACATCGAACCACGTCACAATGGATCCGATCACATTCGAACAGACAGACATCCCGTGAAGTGTACGTGACTTCAAAGACCACAACAAAGTTGAAATATTGATATTTACAAATGAATGTTTAGTCAGTAAGAAATAGTGTAGGTAACAAACTAATCTTCGGTTATCATCAGGTCAAATACATAGTCGGGGTTCAAATAACGGTCGTTGTAAGGATGTGTATTATCGACGAGCGTCAACAAGAGCAAACCTTAAATCCAATACATACTCCAGATGAGGATCAGTCGAATAGCTACGATCAAGTGTAACCGTTCACTTGCATATAAATGTTCACATGAATTGAACGAAAACAAGTAATGAGTATACTTAGGATATAAAACATATCATAGTTACGAACAAAATTAACGCGGTTACACAAGTACGATATAGTAATGATACAAATGGAATCGTCGAACTTTGAATGTCTATGGAGTGGGTGTGATAGACAACCATGGTGATTGTACAAACCGTTTCTGGATGAACAAATGTGAGACACAGTTTTCTACTTAGTACACTTGACTCGGCAAACCACATGAAATAAAGTGACTGGATCGATAAAACGATTGTAATCAACAAGAGGTGCTGTAACTGTACCAACTAACTTCATTCTTGGTCCGGACACGTTAACAAAGAGTTCGATTCAACGGTCCAACTAACTAGATCCACAGGAACAAATAAATGCATACACAGAAGGAATCGAGAAAAACAAGCACTTCCTCATTTGACCGCGGGAATAACGCCAGAACGAGACTAAAAGAGGTAGGTAGTTTACCAAAATAGAAAGTTGTAAAGAGATTATTGTGTCGATGGGCATATTCCACTTGAATGGTAACAAAATACACACTATTCGTTTTGCGTTGGCGAAACGTCATTTTTCTCCTGACGACGCCGTAAGCTGTCGGCTACAAAACAATCTAGGGAACTAGTATGCAAGATAAAAGAAAGCGGTGGTAATTAATCAGAAATCGCATTTGTGTATATATTTGCACGACTGTTAATTGAGTACATGATACACTGCTTTGTGATAGTGGGACAAAAGTGCTGAAATGTATATACTAATCGTCCAAGAATTCGGTCGTGTAAACCCATCAGCTTGATGTCGGATAAATACATCCAAAAGGGTTGTCTCACTGTTGAGTTCTCAGTCAAGTATAAATGTTACGTCGGTCGAGCTGAAGACGACTGTCATGTGCTGGGTAAGTGTTCCAACTAACCGCATACGTCACAACGAGACTGGACTTTGACATAGTATGACGGTTTGCGCATCTCGATTACCAATTGGGCTAAACTGGACGGTGTGGCCACCACACCGACACTCATGCCAGGCAGGCCAATAGGTAGAGGCCTGACAAACCAGTCTCCAGGTTGGGGGTTGGAAGAAAGTTGACATCTTTTTCCGAAAAATGTACCAGTTCTGGTACACTGCCAGATATACTGCCTTGAGATATAGGCTTTCGAGCCAAAGGCTTTGGTTGAAAACCCTAATCGTTCTCCTGTTAAGGTATGAACGACCTGGCAGTATCTCAGCCCACACACAAACATGAATAATTCCAACATAAGTAATTCACATACTGTATCGGCCGTCTCGCACTATAAACCGGGTCGCCCTATCTGATGCATACAGCAAGGTGGATAGGCGGAAACATGCTACTGCTGCACCCCAACGGTCCAATGCAATTTAGATCTTAGGCCCCCCGCGACCTCCATTTCTGATAACTGGTCTACAGGTCCCACAAGAGATGTAGCAAACTGTGGTAACACTGAGCCGGTAAATTCCGTACCTTGCAACATAGTCTCTTGCTAACACCGAGAATGCGAATTAATATAAGTGCTTTCAACGTTCACAGGCTAAAACAGATAGGTCAACAGGTCGCTGTTGCACGAATGAGAGACTCATTGCATGTCGATGTATGCTCTATCTTGGAGACTAGAATCCAGGATAGTAGTCAGCATATAGAACTAACGGCACCCACATTGTCTACCCGATTCTGGTTATACACTTCGGATGACTTCATAGCCGCCGTTACAGGTCAGGCTGGAGTAGGTGTAGTCCTCAGCACGATGGCTGCAACCGTATTGATGAATTGGATCCTTGTTAATAGTAGACTTTCTGCCGTCCGCTTGGCAGGTTCCGTTTAGGCCAGCTCTAGACGCAAGACTTTCAGAAATGTATTCATTGTGTCTGCTCACGCTCCTATTGACTGTATTGATGTCGGAGTCAAAGACGAATTTTACTCGGATCTGGTCTCTCTCCTTCGGTGGACACGTGGCTCTGATATAGTCATTCAGGCTGGAAATATGAATGCCCAGATAGGTCGCCTTGGTGAGGCCGAATATCGTTTGGGTGGCAGGTTTGGGATAGCGTCATGTCGGTCAGATAATGGTGGACGATTGTTGCAGCTGTGCGCTGAGCATAGGCCATTTTTAGCTAGCACTAGTTTTGGGCACCGTGCATGTCAATGATATACTTGGCACCCGCCTTCTCCGAATCAGGCCTAGTTTCAGAAATATCACATAGCTGTTATCTATAGGTGACGTAGTTGCATTCAAGACTGTCGTTATTATTGGAGCACGTACTTGGACACAGATCATGCGTTAGTATGTTGTCGTTTTATTCGTACTTTCGCTGGACAACGACCCCACCGACACCAACAACTGGCTGTTCAGAAACTGGCTTTACCATCGGTAAAGCATAAGTACCAAACCAGCTTAGAAAGCTGTCTTAGTGATACTCACTCCGAAGATCCTAATAGCTGTTGGACACAAATCTCACAGGCTATTCAGAAAGCAGATACTGTAGCATGCGGCATAGGGGTATATAGGTTTAACAAACATTGGATCTCAGAGTTATTAGAAGCCAAACGGAAGGTTCCTCATGGTAGTTCACATAATAAGTCTAGAAGAGATATCCGCAGGAAACTGAAACGTAGTCTAAAGGCTGATCTTGAGGCATGATTGGTGGAAAAAGTTAAGGAAATGTAAACCGCCTTTGCTTCATGGAACACCGGCAAACTCTTCAAGCTGATCCGTGCCACTGGACCCAGGCGATCGTCTGTCAGTGAGGCTATTAGCGAGGCAGATGGCACACTAATCTATCATAAGTCCAGAAGGTTAGAACGTTAGGCGGAACACAATTTAGATGGCCTCCTGCTTCCACCGTGCTGCCACCACAAACTTGTGATGTAACGCCCTGGTCGGTAGATTTAGCACCACCCACTGAGACTGAGGTTTGCAATTGCATCTCGGCTCTCAAACGTAATAGGGCTGCTGGTCCAGATGATATAGTGTCGGCACTTTTCAAAGAGGGTGGGGAGGTGTTAATTGAGGCCTTGACTCAGCTGTTTCAACGTGTGTGGATGACGGAGACCATCCCTCCGGGCTGGAGTTACGTGATAATTGTTCTTATATTTAAGGCAGGTATCAGGTGCTCTTGTGAAAACCATAGGGGGATTAGTTTGACCCCAGTCATTTCAAGGGTTCTGGCATCCACTATACTTCGTAGACTCACTGCATTTCAGGAGGTAAATATTACGGCAGAACAGGCAGGGTTTCGTCCTGGTCGGGGATGTATAAATCACATTTTTACCTTCCGTTAAATTCTGGAGCAGAATCATGTGTACCGTCGGCCAACAATGGCCATATTCCTTGACTGTAAAGGTGCGTTCGATTCGGTGGATCGATCTACACTTTTAGAGTCGCTTAAACACAGAGGTGTACCGCCTAAGTATGTGAACATACTGTTGGTGCTTTACTCCCATACATCGTCTCGGGTTAGGGTTTACGGTGAATTATCTGACAGTTTCAGCACCATGAGCGGCGTACGTCAAGGCTGTCCTGTTTCACCATTTTGTTCAATTTCTTCATGGATGAAATAATGGAGGACTGTCTGCGGCACTCAAATGATGCCAGTGTGTACCTCTAACCTGGTGGAAAACTGACCGATCTTTATTATACTAACGATATGCTGTTGCTGTTTGACAAATTTCAAGCGGCACAAGCAACGCTAAATGCAATTTCACGTTCTGTTAAGTACTTCGGAATGCGCTTTGCAGTCTGAAAATGCAAAGTGCTTCTGCAAGATTGCTGTGATTACGTAGATTTAACGTTAGATAATGGTGTTATGGAGGTTGCTGGCTG
>JTDE01001333.1:46587-71974 GCA_014338405.1 Paragonimus skrjabini miyazakii | reverse complement strand
GAAGCTGCATCAGCGGGGGCGGCGGAGGTGTAGAAAATTAACTAGAGGTGCGTATTTCCAAGGCTAGGGCGATGTTCGCTAATCTGAGACACACATGACGACAGAGAAGTATTTCTCTGAAGCTTAAGGGTAGAGTATACCAGACAACAGTGAGGTCTGTATTACTGTACACTTTCAGCTTCAAATTCCAACATTTCGTGGCATAGCTCACACAGTTATTGATAATTGCAGCCAACATCCCTTCTGATGGACGAACAATAAAAAGCTGAGAAATCAAGCAAATTACTATGTTAGTTACTTTAGAGAAACCTTTTCTTCTTCATATTTTGTTGATTGTGTCTCGAAACCACTCAGTGACGTCCTCGTGAACGGAATTATCTGTGAAGTAGGGATTTCTGAGTGGCAGAATCTGGTCAAACTTTTGATCATGACGAAGATACTATAGATTCCTTGGATAATGAGTCTTACTAATACTTGCATCAAATACTGTCGTTTTGCTGCCGAGATATTCACAAACCCATCGTTCGCATGTCGTCCCATTCAGCTGTTCCATCATAAGATAGGAAATCAGTAACGCTGTATTGCGGTAGACATTTTAACTATCGACAGTTGGCTAACAAATGCATTAAGAACCATCGATTGCCTGGGCTGCCGCCTATAGTACGTACATTGTCCATTTTTCTTTCTCCATAATCGGTAGCTTTTGTGTTTTGAAATGTTCGACTGGATAGAACAATCTCATCCTAATTTGTCCTTTGGTAACCAAACTATTTTTTATTTGTTTAACGATTACACGACTGCATTTATAACCTTCCAACGCCTTTCTTATGTCATTCATCAATGATCACACCTCGTCAGTTTATCCACCCTTTGAGGCATGTTTATCAGCTGTCACAAAGATGAAAGACGCCGTACAGCTTGTTATGCCATATTCTTCCAAGTCGGTCATTGTTTAAATGTTCGTGGGAATTTATTTAGCTAATAAGATGTCTCTAATTCATTGCCTTACCTGTTCTGGCATTGTCGTCCCATCACTTTGTAATCTCGAGGATGCGATGCCCTTGAGAGTTGCCCCGGCAAGTGATGTGTGTTTGCATGCCGGAATTACCCAATTTCATCATACACACAGATTTGCTGTTTGTTCGCATTCGCAGTTTTCTGTTCACCTGTGCTGAGGTAGCCGCCTATCAGAAAGCCTACCGTAGCTAAGTGGTGCAGTACAATCAAGATATGTCTATCTTGTACAATTGGCGATTGCTATTTTCGGAAGCTTGTGTTAAATTCTTCTGTCATATCTTTGTGTTCTCTTGTTCTCTCTTCATTGGTTACTCAGATACCTCTGTCAGTTTGCTTGTGTTTCGTTCTTTTTATTGACTAGATGTTTGATTGATTATGAGTGGTTTTTCTTCCACCTCATGGTAGCTTGGTGGTAACGACGTCCGATCACCGAATACGCAGTCATAGATTCATGCCGTATTACTGCGTGTGTTTCTGTTTGGGTTTGGGCAACCTACTGATATCCATCTTAAATGCGAGACCCATCATATCGCATAATGTTTTTCTTCGTGTATTTTAAAACTGTAAACCCACTTTATACATGGAGTAACTCTACGTCCACTCTATATAACAGCGGTTCCACGTACACTTGTAGAGAAACTCAAAAACCAGTTTAGAGATTGGCAGTGTTGAAGAATTCGAGAGAGTAGGAGAGAGGGTCATCTCGCAAATACTAACCATGTGTACAACGTTCACGATGGTCGATTGGTAATGCAATCGATTGCTGTACACGCGGCAAAAAGCACCAACTCGTTTTTTCGAACTCTCCCGTATGTTGGTGCATTCGGCGCGCATGTGAAAGTGAGCGCCTTATGGCATAAAAGCCGTAAACATATTATGAATTCTCATAAAATCAGTGCTTTGTATGCACCGTGTTTGTTGTGTTTCGGCAATCTACTTTGTACGGGATGCACAATGTTTGTGGTCTTTAATCGGAGGTAATCCCTGTTCAGTGGACATTCGAAAATTCACCGTTCATCTGGGGGATTTCTATTCATATTATTTTTTAGACTCCTGGATCTCTTTACTTTACGCTAAGCACTCATCCAAATACCTCAAATTAATTGAGAGCACCCAAAGTTGCCTGGATCCCAATGCGCAATTTTCAGGGAAGCTGTTGAGTTTATTACAGTTTGAACAGGAAACATTAAACCCTATTTTTGAATTGCAGATACAGCTGACTAGTGATACACAATTCTTGTCCTATTGTTAGTCAGATAACGGAAATTCTGTTATGACCTACTTGTGTGTGATGGCCTCCTGTCGTTTTCCTACTCCTCAGTTGGTAAGTCATCTAGCTGATCTACACAAATTTCTTGGTTGTCGGCGTTTGATCGGGTTTGGATGACACTAACGTTTTGATTTTCCGATCCAAGTAAACACTTGTATATAGCTGACTTAGCTTTATAGAACTCAGGATTTGATACTGTTGTCCGTATGATTCCCAGCAGAAAGAGGAAATAGGTTATGGATCACAAACTGAATATCGTAGACTTCAGTTTGTGATAGGTCAGTCGTGATGACGCTAATGGTAGCGGCCTTATAGTTTCGTAATTTTATGGTTGAGTGAATCCAAAGGTTCCCAGACTCCAGTAAGCGTTGTTCAGAGAAGACTGTGTCAGTTTATGAAGGTTATTGAAATGATCTAATCCATCACTGTAGAAACTCAAGTGAACGTAAACAAAACCTATATTCAAACAACGCTGCTTCTGCCTCATTGCACCATGAGATTGATGATGGTGGAATAACCGCATGGCACACAAAACTGTTGGAACTCGAGTTGCAGGAATCTGTGTGTTGACAAAATCGAGTCCTGTTAAAGGTTGACGGGATTGTAGAAGTGTATCGGTTGACATTATCTACGGAAGACCCTGATATGAAATACCCAAATCAGATAAGTCTAACAGTCAACGTGGACTGTCATCAACCTCCTTAGAGTAAAATGGCGAAAGAGTAATCCATCTACACAAAACCTAGGAATTTATTCGTTAGAAAATTAACTTTTTAGAAATGTTCTAAGCTTAGATCACGTTTTTATATTTACAGCGTATGTTTTCATTTTTGTCAACATATCTATCGACAAATAGATGGCTAGACAGTAGGATCCTTATTGTAATCATAGGTTTCGCACGTTTTCGTGACTTAGTTTAAACGCCATTTGAAAACTATCTATCCATGAGCGCAGTGTTTATAAGTGATATGTGGACAACACCTCATATGCAATCCATCATCATCACCACAAACAGCATTATACATCAGTGGTTCACACCTAAATACCTAACTGCCACACAACCATGAAGGAAAAGAAAGGAAGGAAAAACATATATGAGAAGAGAGTGAAAAATAAGGGGAGGAGAATCGACCTAACTATTAAAAATAGCCACGTCTACATTCAAACATACAACATCAAGGCATAAGAGAGACTTTTTAACAAGAGCATACACATACATTAGTAATATTGGACTGCTGAAAGTAATCGGCTTGATAGGCGGAATATATGGTATAACCTGACAGAATAACTATATATCTCACAATCGGTGAACACGAATGAACATTGCAAATGGAAAAATGATGAAAATCTACCAGAGTAAACTATAGGTAAATTCATTTGATGGAAAGCACAAATATCGCATTAACATTTGAAAATGAGAAGGTAAAAGTATAACCTCTATAATTAGTTAAACATTGTAATGAATGATGTGCACATCGTAACGTTCGTTATCTAAGTGAAATAGTTATGGGCAGTGTGGAGCCTTGCTTATTTGTTAAATACAACTCAAAGGAGATCCTCGGTGGTTTCACATTAAAAGATTGTAGAATACTCTAGGTTTTATGCAATAAAGGTTTGGCGTGGGGCCGCAGAAGCTTCATCGAATGAGCAATTCAAAGGAAGAAAGGTCGGTATGCCTATTCAGATGGAAGAAGAGAGAAGACACCAAACGAAGTTGGTTCATTTTTTAAAACACACATTCAAAACCACACCCATGAAGACGGCAAGAACTATGGAGATAAATGACTAACATGTCTGAGAACGTAGGAAACTCACCATGGTGTAGGGGGCCCGGTGATCATCTCGAAGTAGGCAGTTGAGAATGGGTTCCAACTGGAACGCATCTACAGCCATTGCTTCTCCCGAGGCCTCGTAGAATAGTCGCCTCAGGCGTGGCTGAATTATATCGAAATAACTGTCGGAATCTGGGCCACTGGCAGCCAGTCCACTGAGCTCTACACGTTCCAGCGCCGGTCTATGAAACAAGCACATGCATTGACAGAGGTAGCATACAAGTAGAAGAACATAAGTTATCAGATGGACTGTCTATCGGTTAAGATGGAATATAATAAATGCATCTTTCAAAACTGTCGGCCAACTTCATATTACTTCCAGGTTCAAGTACCATACTGAGTGACCCAATTAGATCATACATAAATACTATGTATATATATAGGCTAAACAGAGTAGTAGGGAGAAGGTATTTTACACAGTACGTCCGAGCACAAAACAAAACAAACGTTAGATACAGCCTCCAGTCTTAAGGGTTCATTGCTTACATCTAACATTTACACGGTCACATCTTATCAGCGGATACTGTGGAGATAATTACAACGGGTGAACAATAAGAGAATTGTATCGAATTTTCAAGTTGAATCGCATTACATTGTCAAAAGTATAACCAAGAGCTCTGTTACAGCAAAACCGGTCAAAGAAAATGCGATTTGATTACCATTTGCTGGAACCACACGATAAACAATGAAGTCTATTAGCAAGTTGTTCGAGTTTGTATTGAAGTCTGCTTGTCAGTATCAGAAATTGATACATTGACACATGGCAATCCCCATTCTCGTGGAGCTTTTCGAACAAAATCTGGCCAGAAAACAAGTTGTAGATGCATTGCATTCATACACAAAAAATGCTTGTGATCAAGACTACCAGATAAAACTAGTCCTCATCCGTCCGACAGCAAAAATGATACAAACTGCACATAAATGAAACAACGTAGGAGTCATAGTAGGCTACGTTAATGAACGCAGATTCATAACACGATCGTTACCGACTAAGAATGCTCATCACGAGTCAGGATGTCACCCACTAAAAACGATTGTTGCTCTTTCCGTTTCATCTAGAAAAATCCTATTAAAGTCCATATCGGTATAAAAATGGTAATGCCTGCTACACATCGGCCATCGAAGCGTCCCTGTCAGCCTAACCGACCAAAAACGCAAACGAGGACGCGATAAGCAGTGGGACGGCATATGAAAGACTTGTCCGACTTATGGGCTGTGACTATAAACAAGAATGGTTGCCAAGGTCTGGTTGTTTTGAAGAGACGTCGAGGAACCACTTCACCAGTAAACTGGTGCTCCCATAATACACCGTTGACAGTATGGAGACACTAGTGGTCGAAGATAGACACTCTGTAAACATCCTTAACGCCAAATAGTCAAGCATCTTAGCCAGTTAGGAGGACCGTCCGTACTGTTGCATCACACACTCGACCTTTCACAATGGTGATCTGGTAGTTGTATGTGTACACTTTCAAACTGTGACGTAACCAATCTTGTGTTCGTGATTTGTTGTGAAACTAAATGGTGCCAACTTTCGACGGGAAAATAAAAATGCCCAGTTAATATAACGTCTTCTCATTGAGCAAACAAAACCATCTGTACCAGAAAGGTGGTAATTCGTAAATCAAATGTGTGTGTATTTATCTAATAAACACAAAGTCTTAAGAGAGTTTACGCTACTCCCGAATCATAGGTGAATGAACGATTTGTGAACGCTACACATTCAGACGAGTAATAGACCGTTTGAGTTTGTCCTGGATGCAGGTTACATGTTTTCAACTATCAGATTACACATGCATTTTTTACTTAGTCATAAATTGAAAACCTTGCAAATGTTTGGTTCAACTCTGAGGGGCACAGCTCACAATATTGCACTAAACGACTATGTTACTCAACAACGCGAACAACTAATCATGAGCTCCATGCTGCAAACCATTACGCACAGTTCAAATGGCTGTCTGTCACATGTAGGTACTGCGCATAGTAATCATTGACCGGTTGCTGAAACTCAACAGGTGAATTCAAAAACTAGCAATCACGGAAGTTGGATTCACTCGTTCTGTTTGAAAACTATTCACAATTACGCGTCCTCTGAAAGCCAGTAATATCACTGTTACCACTACTATCAATACCACTGTTCGAATCAGGTTAAGATTAATCCAAAAAGAATAGCTAATCTTTTGCTAATTCGATGAAGCTGAAACAAACCAACAAGAATGAAAACACATACTCGCAACTTCGATCCACACTGTCAAAAAGGACGCGCAACAGAAAATCGCCTGGCTGATCGGGCGAGTAGGTGCAAGGTACGATCAGATATTCTCCAGGCAGCAAGCGAAAACGCTTGACTACCTCACGGGAATCGAAGAAGAAATCCACACTGGCCGTGTGATGGTTGGATTCGAAAAACCCACGGGGCATCGGAGGATGGGAACCACTGGGTAACTGTAGCAAAGGTTTACAGGCATAAAACAAGCAACATTAGCATCACGAAACGCAAGCACTAGGTTTAAATCAAAACGGATTACATATACTACTACTTATGTATATACTACTCATCAGAAAAGTGAATTGCGACCACAAATGTGAACCAACCTTAGATGGATAGACTGAAGGAGGCTGCACGAAAGAAATGCCGTCATGCCAGTGAACAGTTATTAGTCATGCTATGGTTGAAGAGTTGAAAAATCACGCTTCATGATTTTACATCACAACGCATTTGACACCATGTGGAATATTGGATCACATATCAAGGAAGAGGGAGACAATAAAGTGCCGATGGGAAGTCAATTGCGTTTTGACGAATATCGCATGTAAGCGCGGTTGTCACACAACGACCTGGACTTCGGATAGACTTAACTGACTACCTCCATACGACAAATGATCGACCGACCGACTAACAGCTGCACGCAAAGATTCCAAACTGATACCTGTTTAAAGGTTCATGCATCGCGCACCCAATTTGTCTGAGCTTACTGAAATCGTAAGCACAGATACTGACAGGTTGAACGGTCGATCCATTAACACAAGTGTAACAAACAGCGCCTAAGAAGTTCAAGTTGTGACACGAGTCGAAATACTTTTCAAAAACGGTGGCGACTATTGCACAACACGGTAACCATACTGGGGGAGGTTGTCGAAGCTCTAGGAAGGCGTAACAAACCAGCATCTAAGTTACAGATTGAAAGGACAGGAATGTGATGGAGAAATTAGAAACAGAATAATTTTTCCAGTGCTTACCTCGGTATCATTTTTATCTCATGAGTGATGCGCACGTTGGGCTGTTAAGTTAAGAAACGTTAGTGCGGAAAAGATATTAACAAGCTGCGATGGTGTCATACTCACTCACAGTTTAGGAGGACTGAAGATTCGGGTGATGTGTACGCACAAAATTATACATGCAACTGCTTGAGCTTGTACGTTGCATGTTCTTTTCAGGCTGTATTTCACCTCCGTCATTGAATATCCACAGTTCATACGAGGACACGGGCCAAAGTCACCAGGTTTGGTCCAGAGTCATTTCAATCCGTGAACTGAAAGCGGTAGGTAGGACGGCTGACCACACCCACAGTAATATCACGATGCGGTAGGAAGTTTGAATCAACGAGTACGTGATTGACTGATCAATCCGTAAATATACGAACTCGGATTGCCGGCACAAGCCAGAAAGGAACACAACAAACTGCCAGAGATAGACCTTTATTCTATTTTGCTATCCTCGTGTAATTAATTTGCTTTTGCAACTAGAAAACTCAGCGATCACAGCTGGATGCCTCGGAGCAAACGAATCAGCCGACCAACAGCCCAACAATGAGCAATCGAAGAGTTTCACTGTCACTAAACTAAGAGTCACATGGTAAACTCCCTGTACACTGTCAACTAGATTTTTATGCAAGGGTGAACAGAAGGGTGTGTCTAATAACGGATCGATTACTCATACTATTGGTTTCGTAGGAATCAGAGAATAATGTGGGATTATCCAGAGTAGACTGGCGGCCATACACAAATCTTGCATTAATAGGTTTCCATAACACGAGTATACAAACATGCCGTCGGGTGTCTCCGTATGAAATCCAAACGAAAGCCTTAGCAATGAAAAAGTTGTCTGCAATCGAGATGATCAGATAACCTCATCGGTAATCACAAACGGAAGTGGTCGAGTGTTCCGGGACGATAATTTGGTTGTGCCTAGTGTGAGGTTGGTAGCTCAGTAATCAACGTGGTTGAATCATAAGGGCGTGGTAAGGTTCAATTCCCGGTCGTCACAAAGATTTACATTATTGATGACGTCTAATGCTTCCGTTCAAAACAGGTCGGCTGATAAGTCAATTTGAATGCGAAAACCGTGAACAAATGTGAGCGACATTCAATTTTAAATTAACCAGGAACTCGTCACTAATTTTCAATAAGTCTAGTAGGTACATGTATAGTGTGTACATTTTTTTATGCTCTGTAAACCTGAAACCAAATCTATGTGTTACTGTCACGAAGGCACACTAAGACCCAAGGACAATCAATGAACGGTATACAAAGATAAGCAAGTAGTGAATGTCCCGATTAGGGGGATCAACGTTTCTGATATGCAAGCCTAGCAAAAGCCGAAAAGCGAACAAACTATTCAAACGAGTCCCGTAACTAAATGGTGCGCCACCAGTCGCCAAGTGAATGTATGTGTGTGGACAGTCAGTGGTTTCGCTGCAACTGAAAACGGTGCAATCTGACGAGGTTATTGAGAAAAAAAGGGTTTCCTCGAATGACCATCGAGGAGTTTCTTTTTCAGTTGCGTGGTTTGATAAAAGAAACCAACAAGGATCTAAAAACATGGGCAAAAATCCAGCTTTGACGAATAAGACGAAAATGTGGGGAATTAGAACTGGGTAGCAAAACCAAGAGAGATTTATACTAAATGATATTATGCGAACCATGATTGAAAACAAGTTGATTTTTGTCGTCATTAGAGTTTAACCATCCGAAGCCAATTTCACACAATGAGATTAGTGCGTTAACCATAACGACGATAACAGCGCAATAGACGTAACCGAGCAACCATATCCAAAAGCTGAACCACAACCTTGTGTGAACAGTGTTCAGATTGTCCGGTTATGTTGAAAGGAGGAAAGCAGAGACGCTCCGTTCAATCGGACAGATAAACCTGTGGTCATTAAATTTTCGGTTAGATTGAATTCATGGACTCCATTGAACCAGATGAATATGATTTAAACTAATAACAAAAGCATGGGGATTTAAGCTGTTTCAGACTGAACACCAACCAGAGTGGGTAAGGCGGTCAACGAGTACCTGAAGTTCACCACTCGTTTGGCAGAGGTGAAATAATCGATCAAATTTATTACTGACTGCATTGATCGCAACGAATACCCGGAACCGTTTTGGCAGGCTCTACACAGGAACCGTGTCGACATAAGAAGCATAGTACTGAAAAGTTACGGTCTAAATCAACTCGACACTCATCGCACAGGAATTGTCGAATTTGATTGAAATATAGCACAGCGAGAATCAACAGTGAAAAATCTCACAGATCAGCAACGGGAATTGTTCACTGCTCTCGTGAAACAAGTGGTTGCCAGACGGACTCAGAAGAAACGAGCTTCACTATCATGCAGTCTCTGCTCTTCTAGATCTGAAGCAGAATTTCCAAGTCGACCGGAAAGGTACGTACACAGCTTTTCCAATTTGCATCTTGATCGTATAACAATCTAGGCGCTCTCTCTCAGTTCTAAGTTTTGCTGCCCACAACGTAAGAAAGAACGTCCAGAATTTGAGGTTCAATTTGAGAATCTTTTCGGTCAGATGCAAAAGCTGACCCCGAATTCGTTAGATGACACTGAATTATTTAAAACTACACTTGTTAACTGCTGCCAGCTATATTGTAAGCGTACATCGAGACAGGAAGGGCCTTTAACTAAGGAGCACATGGATTCATTGAAGATGTTTCAACAAAATCCAGATATCCTCCTCAGTAGACCGCATAAAGGATCTGGAATTGTCATCCTGAATAGAATCGATTACATCCAGAAATGGGACGATATTCTTACAGTTAAGACGAAGTTTTGTAGAGTTGCTAACGAAAGGGACAAAACCGCGTATACCGAACAATAAGTCACTAAGTATCTTAAGTCATTCAAGGAGGAATAGCTGATAACCCGTGCGACTTATGAGCAACTACGACCACAGTCTTTTACTAAACCCCGTCTCTATGGACTACCAAAAGTCCACAAACCCGGTGTACCGGTTCGTCCAATACTTCATATGATGAATTCGCTTTATTGCTCAACGGCCAGATGGTTAGTGAAAATGCTTGAACCCGTCCAAAAAGCGATTTCCCTACTCAGTCTACGTGATAAGTTTGAATCTGTCGAATCCAAACAGAACGTTAACAAGAATTCACAGAAATCATACTCATTGGACGTAGTGTCGTTATTCACAAACGTACCGCTGTTAGAAACTGTCGATTTTATCTGTGACTACGTGTCTGAGACCGGGATCGATATTGGTTTGCCACCACTGAAATTGAAAGAGCTTTTGCTCCGTTGCACATTTGATGTACAACTGTTGTTCAACGATGTGCTGTATCGGCAGACAGATGGCGTAGCAATTGGATCCCCGCTCGGACCTCTCCTGGTCTATATATTCATGAGCAAGTTTCAACATACTTCGTTTCAATCCACAATCAGCCAGTTCAATCAATACCACCGATATGTAGGCGATATATTTATCGTAGCCAGTTCAGATATCAATATGCACTCAGTACAAGATATATTCAATCGCGCCCACCAGTCAGTTAAGTTTACAATTGAGGAAACGAGATATCTTTCCTAGATGTTCACTTACACAGACGAATAGACGGAAATATTAACGCAGAATCCATCGCAAGAATATGTGGATAGGTCAGCACACAAACTTTCACAGTTTTGTACCCCTAAAACAGAAGAGAAATCTAGTGCGCTACCTGACTGATAAAACAAATAAATTTCTTCAGCGGATACGCTAGAAAGTGAACTCGAATTCATAAGGAAGTCCTTCATGATAACGGCTACCCGGAACGACTTATCGCCAGAAGTATGATCAGACTATCACAAAAACCTGAAGTGCATGACGCAGGAAAGAAGCCTGTTTTTATTCGAGTGCAGTTCAAAGGTGACAATGCCGTAGAATGACTGACAAATAGACTCAACCAGACAATCAGCAGGACTTATGCTACAGCTGAACTCCGTATTCACTTCTCCATATTTCCTATTCTCATGCTTCATAACGGTCGTCATCCATGTGTAACTACTCATTTACTAGTTCCTGTAGAGCGAATCTTAGAACACCATCCACGATGGCTGGGGCACGAAGAATCAGGATTGGTCAACAGTGCTATCCTCGCTCATCTGGTTGAAAGCGGACACCAAGTGGAAAATGATCAAGCCTGCAAAGTGGTACATCGCGTGCCAGGCAACCCATCAAAAGCGGTCCGAATTAGAACACTGTATACTGCCGAGGCTATTGGAATCAAGCTGTCTGACCCGGTATTATGTCACCAAAAACGGTTTGTTCGGGCGCTGCATCTACCATAGACACAAATCCACCGGATCGGTGGCCAACCTGCGCGGTCAAACCAATAGACAAGCGTGATGTAACCGAACAATCAAGCCATTGCCAACTGACTGACCAGTGACATAGTTTCTTCGTAATAAGTCTTTCGACATCTCGACCTAGCTCCATTAACTTATAATTGTACCGGCCTGACGGTGAATTATCGAAAACATATGTTCGCCTATATGTCTTTATTCTCATTATCGTAATGGGCATATTTGGAACTAACTAAATAATCACTATCAAATCATCTGAGTTTTCGAATTTCTCTTAATCAGCTAAACCATGCACAGTTGGTGCAACGAGAACAGATACGTTATCTTACCTCAGAATTCTTGATCACGGGTTCATCGACAGGGTGTAACCCAGCGATTCTGCGTATTCTCCTTTCGAAGTGACCGTGCAAGCTGAACGCTGTTCACGCATGGTTCTGGTTAAACGTTTGGATATGATTATTAGGTCACACATATTGTAAGGCTATTCACTTCGTGGTTAACAAGCTATTTTTACAAACAAGAGTACCCGGGTTTGCACTCCGGACGAGGATATGCACCACTAATGGGTTCTGATAAGAGCGAAAATTGAGTCTAGTGTCTCCTTTCAAAGGGAATTAGCCGAAAGGTCTGAATACGTGAGCCGCGATCAATTTAAAATTAGAGGAGAGTAGAAACAAAACAAGCTGTAGTCATTGGGGAAAACGCGAAAGTAATTGGCGATAGAAAAGAGGAGAAGGTCCCAAGAAGGGTTGAGTGATTTACATTTTGGCGAAAGCCGCGTACTGTGTCCAGAATCCCACACAAATAAGTATATCTATGAAAATGAATCTACGAAAACTGACCATTTTATCGAGGCAGGTTTCAGTCGTTTTTACTCGTAGACAAAAGCATAACGAATCAGTTAAAACTTGAACACGATGTATGCAGTGACAGTTCTCTATGACACATCAACCCGGGTCAGAAATGATTGATAGATAGTCTGCAACACGACCAGATAAGATTGACAACCGGTCAGAATATCTAGTTGGTTGTAACATTGACGGCTATTATAACACTTCATACGTCCTAAAGGTACCTGTTTGTACGTGCCCAAAACGTGTAAAAGAAATACGTGCATCATTGCTGCTTAGTTTGTACATCGAACAGAGTCATGAAACCAATGCTACAATCAATCGAAGTATTCATTCATTTAAGTGAACCACAGGATAATAAAAAATGACATACGGAAGAAAGGTAGGTCTCATTGACTAATGCAACAATAAAAACGACTTCCGACGACACTCCATCGCATCAGCAGCGGCGGCAGCAATCAGCACAGGATGCTTTGCAATAGCCCACGTTTCAGACTAACTCAAGCAGTGTCATTAATTACCGAGACACAAGTTTGCAGCATATGGCGGAAGGGAAGTGGGACAAACAAAATGAGTGAAAACATGATACAAACAAACGAACAGAGATAGATGAACAAAACAAACCATACAAAGTACAAGCATCTGTCGGATAAATCAAACAATAATTACCCCCATCTTATTTCTCCGAATGAAGTGAACCTTGTTTCACATAATGACTTGAAACAGGAAGTATAAGAGACGGATACTGCGAAAATGCTGTGTTGGATGAACGGCCACACCCATGTCAAACCAAGGGTTACCCATTAGACTTATACGGAAATTGCTCTTCTACGCTGACAATGTGCGTCAAGACAATTAGCTGGTCAAGCAGACCGTCAAATTTCGTCCTAATCAGCCCACTCCAGTAGTTTTGAGATGCAACACAGCCACCATTCATCCAAGTTTCTCTGACAGGGTCGCGTACGTTAGCTTGGTTGCATTCGACGTGTACATCGGTCTGCGCAACACAACACACAAAACACACACATGTGTGCGTATGCAAACACATGTCTAACACAAACAAACACGAACAAGACATACACGAATTGGACAAAACATTCGATTGTCGGATTGCCAGCCGTATTGCCTGCGCTAACGAAATATCCCAATTGGGCATGCAAAAGATTTACCATTTTGAACAAAAGACGCTCCGATGTCACGTGCAGCGCAAGTCAAGATAACACATTATTCAAGATAATCACTTCTGCAAGTATACATACATGCAGTGGCAGAGCTCACGTGAGTAGATGGGCTCAAACCAGTGACCGTGAGTGAGTGAAAGATAACCAACAATTTAGTTGTGCATCCTTTCCGAGTTGCTGTCTAAAAGGAGGGTATGACACACATTTTGCTGTCATGGTGAATGAATAGCAAAAAAAATAATTGTTCAATTCCACTTTAATCTGCTCGGAAAGATATACACGATGAGAGTGAGCACAGGTTACCGAAAAACTGTAAGATGTTAAAAGGGGTCATCTGATAAAGTATGTTAAAATATTTTTCACAGTTAACATTACCTTCGATTGATCGCAGTTTTCGCACTCCATATACTTTTTCAGTCAGAACCCTTCCATGAGAAGCAGCAGACTCGAGTTTCGCTTTTGTCACAGTTCGTCAGTGGTGTATATCCTTGCGGCGGCCGGGAGTTCAACTCTAACATTTGAAGTCTATACTAACCAAAATCGCCTATTAAGTATTACCAATCTACAAGTTTAATTATTTTTGTAATTTCAACCAAGATAGAATTATTAATCTCGAGATAATCGACTATAGTTAAAACGGTAGTAACTGTGTCTCCTCTTGAAGAGACTGGACAATCTGAGCATTCCTCACAAACGAATGTGGCAGTGCGTTCGCACAGAATAATTCGGTCGTACCTAATGTGAGAGCAATAGCAAAGTGACCAGCAAAGTTACGTCAAGAAAGCACTGCCGGAGTTCAAGGGCCGGACGTGATAGAGAAACGCATCACTGCTGAGCTTCAATAACAGCGAAAATTGAATCTAACGCCTCGTTTCGAAAGGGACTACCTGCAAAGTCCATGGGAATGTGACAGCTGCGAACAACTGTGAGTGATGTTCAGCCTATGATAACCAAAATCCCTTACTGCTTGCCAAAAAGACTTCAGCTAATATCTCATCGTCAGCAGTGATATACCATTTACACGAACCGCTCACACGCATAAGTAAGAGTTGCATCTAAAGATTGCATACAACACAGTAGGTCATTTCTAGCCAGATAAAGACAAAGAAACGACATGTGACCCACAATTAAACGGGAACATGAGAAGAATCTCCGGAGAAAAACCATGACTGTGGATGAACGCAAGACTATTGACAATTTGTTACTTCTGTCTACCTATCGGAGCCTTGCCTCTAGGCTTCAGCTCACGTTAATCTATGCAGCAAACTGACCAAAAACACCGGCGCCAGGATCGCTTTCCGTTAAGGTTATCCATATCAAACAATCTTTCCTTCTCTATTCCTGTACAAGGTTTTGATTTTTCATCGTTGTACGGCAGTTAAGCATCAGTGAAAACCACTGATGTGTTGTTAGTTGATGATGTGAAATTTCGAAGTAGACCTCTTGTTGGGTGCACGGTTAATTAATCTTCACCAAGTTGGTGCCAAAACCATGTTGTATGACCAGGTACAATCAATACAGATATCGATGAGCAAAATTTCGTATCCTACCGCCTATTTCTGGATGTCCTTCGTGGTTTCAATGTATAGTGTTGCTGCAAGACAGCTATGGTTCTGTAGATTTTATGTTAGGTGAAGAAACTGCGGAGGTTGTCGACTGGTTCATGTAGCAGGGATGTTGCGTCAGCAATACGGAAGACAGAAACAGGCTTGGACCTCCCAGACTTTGGTTATCTTCACCAAGATAAGCTGCATCGTGAGACAGAGAAGCAACTCTCTGTAGCTCAAGAGGCGCGTCTGGAAGGCGACCATGAGAGCTGTGCCATTTAACGGCTGATAAACGCGACAGTCCAGAGTAAACTACGTAGGCCTTTTTAAAATAATCCACCACCGGTAGTTGCGACTAATAACACACATTGAGTGGCATCGTCACGTAAGCAACAACAATATTAGAAAGCGGATATTTAGCTCTGAGGGCTAGGTGAGTTCGTTCACGCGGTTTCTAAGAAGACGTTAAATTAAGTAATGAGGTCACGGACTGAAGAAACCAACAAATTGTTTGTCACACTGGACAACCTGCACTGGTCCCCCAGTTGATTAACACAAGATGTGAGGTGAGTAAACACTTGGGGAGATGGGGCGATACTTAGTTGCAGCTTAGCAAACATATATCGAGTTTGACACTAACCATGTCTTTGTGATTACAAACAGGTCGCTTGAAAGTGTCGATCGCTCCACCTAACTAAACAGTGTCATCTTGTCCGCCTGTGGTATTGCTAACGGAATATCCACAAAGATGGTGAAGATACTTGTTGCATTCGCCAGCCTATGCCACTTGTGGCATCTCAAAGACGCAAATATGCCAATTAAGAGCAAGGCTCACAACATGTATGTGCGTTCAGTTTTGCATTAGGGATCAGAGACCTGTCCCATTCCTGCATCTAAACTCTCCGTATTCGGTCATCGTTGCCCTCGCCATTTAGCAAGTATCAAACGGGCTGACCGGGTTAGCAACGCAACAGTCAGTTTACGAGCATCAGACAAATGTAAAAGCTTGAGACCAATAACGGAGGTAGTTAAAATGCTCAGTTTTGGCTGGTTGGGTCAGGTAGTGCGTATGCCGATGGAGGGTCCTGCTGTTCTATGTGACAGCTCACGGTTGGAAGTGAAAACAACATGGCTAGGCAATTGCGTCATCACTGACCGTGACAGCCTTCACCGTCCCGTTAAGGAAAGTTGGAAAGTACCGTCTATTTGATTAGAGTTCGCGGCCAACTACACAGCTGGCTGGAAACGCACTCTGGCGTGGCAGTGTCTCAACAAATGACAAGCCTATATGCGCAAGGTTGTTGGTTCTCCTTTTTCACTTCCCTGAAACTTCATTGTTTTTTGTTTCCTTAATTTTGGTTTTTATTTTCCATTCACTTGCACTTAATTTTTACTTTGCCGTGTCGTCAGTCAGCGAGTACTGTCCAAAATCGAAAATGATGATGATGAGGAGGATGGACTGTAGTCATCAGTACGCACAGTCTGTGACTGGAGACTAAAGGAAAGATAACAATCCATCACATTCAGTGTTACAAAGATTTCCAGTGTCTCTCTGAACTGCCTTGGATGCGCAATTGATAAAATAGAGTAGAACTGGCTTGCAGATACCACCACATTCTAGCTTACAACTCGATTGTCTGCTTGTACGGTGAAGGCCTTAAGGTGAACTTAAGCATGGATGATTAGCTATAAATCGAGTCCAACTTAACACAAAGCTTATCACCTTCAGTATACAACTAAATTAACATAAGGAGAGCAGCCACTTCTTGAGAGCATATATGTGGAAGTGACTGTAAAATCACATCGAGCAGGAAATAGAGCAGGAAATAGAACTCAATTGAGTTTATCCCCTTATATGCGACCAACCGAATTTAACAGACTGTCATCCGAGAACACCAATTTTACCTAGTCCTAACAGTATACAGTGTACCCTTGATTAAACGGGCCGAAATGTCCACGCAACGGAGGGATGGTTAGTCACAATTTCAATTGCGCCGCGGGGATGAAATATCAATCAAACCATTTAATTGAAAGCGTTGCGATTCTCGGAATAGGATGCTGCTTGTGTTCGACCACACACATACACATGCAGGAACCAAATGGAGTTAGACGAGCAAATGGATAACATAGATGAGAGGGAAGTGATCAGCTTGGTCACACAAATGTGTCGTGCGCCTTTCGTTGCGGGTGGGTTGCCCCCAAACTGGTACAACACTGGCACTAACAGGAAAATGTGATACTCGCAGACAGCTATGGTTGCATCAGTTTTGTCTCCAAATACAATTTTGCTTTATGTTTAAAAGCTTTGTCGTTGGCAAGCGAATGTTGCTTGCTCTTCGCAGATAAGTTGTCCTGTCGAGCCGTTAGCCTCTTGTTCTCAACAGTTCCTTAACTTTGACCGATCGGTCTCAGGATGATTAGCTACAAATCACATACATGTGCGGTACACGAATGGATGAATGCCACTGACGGAGTTCAGTAACAGATATGGATACCGAAATCTGAAGGCAGACGTTTTGTTAACCGGAAATAAATGGTCTGAAAAATGCGATCAGTTGTGCCGAAAAGATAATATGCGACTGTGCTGGAAAGCGAAAATGACCTTCCTTAAAACCCGATTATTGTTAAAGCAGGCGTTACAACGGACAAGCATGTGTCTGATCAAGCAAATACGACCATTGATAATCAAACCTAATTTCGGACCGTATACTCACCCGATACAGCACAAACCCAATGGATGCCAGTCTTGGAGCACGATGTCGTAGCCGCCGACGATCGGCTTGCATCAGAGCAATCACCACCGAGGCGAGCCCGTCCGGATCATTTGAGTCTGGAGAGCCTATCACCAGACGAAATTGCGGATTAGCCCAGTGGCTTGCACGAATGTAAGGCCGCCCGCCACAGGAGACGCCACGTAACCAACGACCTCGCAAATGTGAGGCTGGGAAATTTGGGCTAGGCTGGACGGTAGTTGGCGCAGATGGAGTTGGTGGAGCAGGCTCAGTTAGATGACAGATATCCAAATATTCGAAATTGGCGATGAAATCCTCCAGAGACGTCCTGAAAAGAGACCATAAGAATAAAGTAATGTCGACTGTCAAGTACAAGTTTATGCTGCACAAATAAGAACGAAGAACAAATCAAAACGTCAATATTCATACCAGAACTCGTCCTCGGACTTGACAAGACCGACTTTGATTCGATCCTGGGCCGGCAAACTCAACCACTCATTCGATCCTTCGGACCACGCCCCGGTCCAACCGACACGAACCGCCGGCCACAAGTTCCGCAGTCGCACCAAACGCACTAAACGGCTACCGGCAGTGTCAGTGAGCCGTAGTTTACGGCAGTCGGTCAGGCCAAATGCCTGGCCGGGAACAAATCCGGTAGGAATGACGAATCCGGGGCCTGGGATACCCTTGGTCTACAGTTAAGCAGGATTGAATCAAGAGTAACATAGAAATACGGATAAACATCTACAGTACATAGGAAAAGTGTACAATGTGCCTCATAAGGATAGCGAGTTGTGTTAATTCCGAGCCAACTGCCTCAATGATAAGCTTACATAAATGTAAGAATACACAACATAACGTTCAACACCTCGTTACACAGATATTTCGAATAAATTCCCCGCAACCTGCTAATTTTATTAGGGAATCCGTCAATGAAAAGACGGAGTAAATGGGGAAGAAGAGTAGTAGAGGAGAGCAATTGGCAGCCAACCGAATTTTCCCTAGACAATTTATGTGCGATCTGGTACATGGAAAAACCTACGTGAAAAAACATAAAATTCCAATTGAACAATTGGAAAAACCCTATACTGTGCAATACGCTAAAAATTATCAAAATATATGAAGTGCTTTAAATATCATGCATCGCTGATTTCACTGTGGTTGTCTTAGAAACGTTCTACCACCCTTTCCCTTGACAATCATCTCAGATTACATCGGTAGCAGTAAGCTGACAGAAATTAGCGTGAGTTGTAAACATTTTTTGACTGAGTTGACTGGCATCTACTGGAAACAAACTATTCAAAAGCGAAGACTAACATGTAGCAATATGTAGGCAAATTGGTTGTTACTATACCAAAATAACAGTAGCTCATGTTATCAACCAATAGAAAAGTCTACGCACAAAGTGCAAACATCAACATGAATGGAGTTGAGAATTTAACGCAATGATGGAAGGCGAAAATACAGGATAGGGAAAAGATGTGACAAATAGCGAGGGACGACCACAAAGTATAATGCACGAAAAATGCATACAACACTTGAAACTGTCTGTTTTGTAGTGACAGAAATCAGGCCAAAAAAGAATACATGTTAGTGTGGTCATCCAAACTAATTAGATCGACGATTCCAGCCAGAAAGATAAATGTACAGCAGTTCAGGGGGTTACTTTCTTTAAACATTACACTT
This sequence comes from Paragonimus skrjabini miyazakii, assembly GCA_014338405.1. Lineage (NCBI taxonomy): Eukaryota > Metazoa > Platyhelminthes > Trematoda > Plagiorchiida > Troglotrematidae > Paragonimus > Paragonimus skrjabini miyazakii. Next base: position 52,266 of record JTDE01001333.1, on the reverse strand, counting down.
CCTTTGCTTATTGGCTAAAATAGAGCAGATGTTTGTAAATGAATTGCAAGTCGCAAATCTTACGAAGAGATAATATGACACTTAAGGGAAGTGACTCATACCTTTGTACAGCACACTGACCGCGACTCCGGGATCTGCAATCTACTCAAGTGAATCACGCTCACCAGTTAGCTCAATTAACGTGATTTCTCGACAAGGCAGTCATACTATGTCATCGACGTTGCGTGAACAATAGTTTGCTTTCTCTATCGTCCTCCATCAGATAGAAGAGCACTGAAGACAATATGGTTCCGCTTCAATCACCATTGTTCCGCAGTTACATCTCCAATCCGGGCCAAAAATCTACAGCCGGAAAGTTATTCCTTCATGTCTCCATGTCGCCTAAGTCGATACACATCAGCTAGCCCCAGAGAGGTAACCACCATGGTGAGTCCGGCTAACATGAACAAACGGTAATGGATATGCACCTGGATTGGCATTCTGACACTTGCACATAGCACTGGTTCGACTCCTCAGCATGCGTGGTGAGGATTAGACGCAGTTCAGCGATAACACCTGTTCATCACTTTGCTAGCGGTCACTGGGACCAATAGCATGTTGTGCCGATAGCCTTCAACTATTTCAGTGCTGGGAAAAAGTGATACAGTAAGTTCCTGTTTTCGGTGACAGTTAGGCTAAATACCGAGATTTTTCGATGGGTCATTCTCGATTTACACAAGACTTGCTGTATATCCAGTGGTTTCAACCAGAGTGGAATTTTCCTCACTTTAAACGATGTTCGTGGTCGGTTGTCATACAATTCACGTCCTTTTACACAGGCTAAGATTTGAGATAATCAGAAGTCAATGGATTTCTCTACCTCTTAGTTAAACCATGATCACTAGTTCAGTTCGAGTGGTGCCACTTGTAATACAATTTCAAACCCCTCTTCAACTTGCCTCTCGCTTGCATGTGCTAGAATGACCAACAGATTTTCGTTCTATAAACAACCCTTTGTGCAACTCCCTCACTCGTAACGTGCACCTTCGGTCAGATATCTGTGTTCCATCCTACCAAAAACCATACACGTTTAGAAACTGGCTACTACCAGAGGAAATCTGATGCGAAAGCACAGTTATCACGAGAAAACAGCCTCTATTCTAGTCAATGTTTCTGACAACTAATTATTTAATGACGGTTTAGACGTTACACCACGATAGCCCATTCATATACATATTATTGGTACAGCGAAATGCTGGTAAGTCTGGAATCACGCATCGAAAGCCACAGTAAATACGATACTCTTGCAAAATGTGATCGTTGACTGAAGGGGACAGACATCACACTCAGAATTTGTCAGAAGGCGTTTCATCATTATTTGGCTTGGTGCGCTAGTTTTTTATGACATAAAACATACGTAGAATACCGGTGCAAACGCCCACACACTGTACAAGACTGGCCGATCTTGACCATGCTTACAACATAGTTCAACTAAATTCGGATAGTTTTTCGCATTCTATTCAAAAATTCCGAAAGTGCTTTGTAACGTTTCTGCAGGACTGTTGCAACTAGGTAGATTTGACGTTGAGTATCGAAGTTGTGTGGGTTTCTGAACAAAAATTACCAGTCGATAGTAAAGCGAGTCCAACCACATGGTATCTAAGGATGTACAGACTTGTGTCATATTAAGATTTTGATGTTGCATGCTTGAGCCCAGATATAGGGTTACACCCCTCTTCACTAGCTGATAAATAAAGAGCATTTACCATGTACAATTAATTGTATGTCAGATATGTTTCATTAACAATCAGTAATGCACTACTTTTGTTGACATAAGTAAACACTAGCTGTTAGGGTCCAATGGGAAAATAAGTACGCTCCAAGTTCAATTCATCACACACTGCAAGAACGACATAATTCAACTAGCTGCAGTTTAATCGCAAATGCCAGACGCTCATCAACATCATCATCATCATCATAGACAGCAATACATCAGTGGTTCACACATTGATGCTTAACTGCCATAAAACCACGTAGGAGAAAAAACCCTACATAAAAAGAGAGAACAAAAAGAGGGGGGAAGGAAGACGATCTAACTATTAAAAGTGTCTATGTCTATAGGCAAACACACAACATCAAGGCACCTACACCTTGCAAACAAACAACCGAGCTTTAAGTAAAAATAAGGCGTCATCAGCAAAACAGTTTCCTTACGGCATTCACTGCCTCCCGTCATTAAGTGCACTCACTCCACAGACGACTCAAACAAACAACGACAACATTCACGCCACTGAGCTCGGTTAGCCGCCATCTCACCCAAAGTTTCAAGCCACCGACTCTGTGAGTCGCGAGAGCTCCATCCGGGTAGACGAACCCGATCTACAGTAGCCAACCCCTTCGTGAACGATTTCATTTGTCTACGCCAGGTCATCACCTGTCCACCTCGTGCCTTACGCCAGTCGGCCGCAGCGTCGGCAAACAGTGCTCGGTATGGCAACTGACTAGCTGACACCCTTAGTACATGACCTAACCATCTAAGTCTGTGCAAATGTAGTGACTAAACAAAAGAACTCGTTTGACAATCAGTGCCGCTTCCTAACCTCCTTGTTGCTTACTCGCTGGTGCCACCCGATGCGAGCGACTGAACGTAGACATCGGTGGTCAAATACCTTAAAACGGTTCAGGACTTCTACACTGAGTGGCCATATTTCGCTGCCATGAAGTAATGCAGCCTTCACTGTTGTCTGATATACTCTACCCTTAAGCTTCAGAGAAATACTTCTCTGTCGCCATATGTGTCTCAGATTAGCGAACGCTGCCCTAGCCTTGGAAATACGCGCCTCTATTTCATTTTCTACACCTCCGCCGCCGCCGCTGATGCAGCTTCCCAGGTATACAAACCGGCCAACAACCTCCATGACTTCATTATCTAACATTAAACCTACGTAATCACAGCAATCTTGCAGACACTGGAAAACAATATATCCGCTGACGCCACTTTCAATAGCTGTCTTGGAAGCTACATCAGAAGTTGCGGAGTAATTGGAGTTCTCAACATTGCAATATGATATCATCAACATTTACCTAAGTCATGACTAACTACGTAATTACTATCCAACTTACATGTAGACAGTTCAATTCAAAGCACTAAGACTCCTGTAACTGTGAACAAATTTACTTCGGCCGATTGTCTAACCCTTCATTATTCAACGGTGTGCACTTTGAAAACACTCTCGGTAGTCCCTTGCTAACATTCTGAGTTATGGCAATTAGTAACTAATCGCATGCATCTGAGAATATACACGATTCTTCATGCGTCTGGTCATCCACTGGTAGGCATTCCTCCGTTAACCAAAAGTAGCTGATTAATCTAACATTCTTCCAAGCCTAAGCGTGAAACAAGCAAACTGAACTGGCTCAAAGTCAGAATATGCCCATTCTGGAACGCATTACCTGATTTTGTGGCCACGCCTGACTATGCTTGATTTTTCAAAACTTTACTCGCCAGACACGTACGCGAGGGTCAGCAGACATTAGTCACCTCTACTACAGCTCCAACGCGTTTCCCCAGAATACTAAACCTGTCTGTGTCTGTTTGTATTTTGCTGATTGTCTATTTAATTGTATCCACGTCAGTTGTGTTAGTGCGCTGCCTTAACGTGATTATACAACTGATGACAGCATACTGCAAACCAGCTCTTTTACCACACACCATAGACATTTTTCTTCAGAAGTGCGAAATGTCCAGCAGGTCGATCGACGCACAGGCAGAAGGACACAAGTACGTGATCTTTTCTCTCTCCCACTTTCTCGCTCTCATCACCAAGATTCCACGATAGTTTAGGCATCTGGAAGCTGTTAACAATTCGACAACTAACTACGTGACTCAACACTCACTTTTATACGCGCGGTAAGCAACGAACGTCTGTCGAATGACTTGATCAAAATATCATCCAAATCGGGTGGCAGTTGAGTCACCTGTTCTTCGGCAGCTGGCAGTATGTACGATTCCGTCAATCCACCGGTCAAATCATCCATTGCATCTCCAACTAGGCCCACGTTGAGCGCTTCGTAGGATCCATTCAACCTACATACAGGGTTGAAAGAGAAGGGAATACACATCTCAACCTCCCCACAGATACAAATTTGGTGGTTCTGTGTGAACATGGTTGGAATCTCAGTGTTCGATTCACACATCGCAGAGTCTTTACAAAAACAACAAAGCAGATTGTTTCAAACTGCATTCTCTACTAAAACTCGTGCAACATCAAGTTGCGTCCCTGTTCGTGTAATGTACTCCATTTACTGTATCAGAGAAATGCTGGTCATGTCGTAATCCCGATCATATTCCATCGAATATCTATTTTATCATTCCAAACTGCGTCGAATCAGGGAAGTTTTCGTTGTTATGCACTAAGGTAGTTGAAGGTGAATTGAAACATGGATTCCAATAATTACTTAGTTATTTAAAAAGACGAACGGTATTGAACAAATGCACTGGAAGTGAATATAGAAACCTATTTCACAACGTTTACATTGCCAGGAATTAGTTGTCACCACTTGTTTAGATAATAACTCGTGTTTAAATGTGTCAGATCTTACTTAGTCAAACGCTAAAATGCATTGTAACAAAATTTTCCACGAAGTTCCAAAAATATAAAAACTGCCGTTTGAAGTAAATCGTTGTTTCGGAAGCCGTGAAACACTGTTTGCATCGATTCATTAATGAACGATTGTACTCGAGCCAGCAACAAATGCTCTGAAACGTTTTCCTGCCTGATTGAAAATAGTTATGGAATACAATAAAAGCACACCTCTCAAAGATTGGTTAAAAACGAACGGTGTTCATCGGATGACGATTTGTGGAATTATCAAACAAATTTAAATCCCGTAGACTGTGCGAGTATCGAAGACAGCAAAAAAGGAATAAACTGACGGGTTGATGTGAAATTTGTTAACTCCCCGTTAGTATGAATGGATATCATTCACCTTGAATCACCAGTATGCACGTCATACTGGTAACCGAACGGATAAAAGCTTCACTTCAAAGGTTTGTCAGGTTGATGGCCCATTCGGACTAACGCTCGAAAATTAGCCCAATAAACGAGGAAATCGGTTACAGACTATCGATTTGAGCATGAGCAGTATGAAACGGCGGATTCACCTGTACAATACTAAAAAGAAGTTGTATTTTGCACTTAGGGGTGCAAACATCGTAACGTTTCCATCATCATCATCATCATTATCATCATCATCATCATCATCATCATCATCATAGACAGCAATACATCAGTGGGTCACACTGATGCATAACTGCCACACAACCATGAAAAAGAAAAAACAAACCTTGTTTAAGAAGAGAGAGAAAACGAGCGGGGGACCTAACTCCTAAAAATAGCTACGTCTACATCCAAACATACAACATCAAGGCACCTACACCTTGCAAACAAACAACCAAGCTGTAAGTGAAAGTAAGGCGTCATCAGCAAGACAGCTTCCTCAAGGCTTTCACTGCCTCCCGTCATTAAGTGCACTCACTCCACAGACGACTCAAACAAACAACGACAACATTCACGCCACTGAGCTCGGTTAGCCGCCATCTCACCCAAAGTTTCAAGCCACCGACTCTGTGAGTCGCGAGAGCTCCATCCGGGTAGACGAACCCGATCTACAGTAGCCAACCCCTTCGTGAACGATTTC